>RJWM01006008.1:0-87237 GCA_004363535.1 Dasyprocta punctata
TCCTTGGTGAGGCTTTCTCTCAGATCAACAGCTCTTTGCCAATCTGAAACATTACATCTCCACGTCTTTGTGAGATGATGTTCCTTCTTTTCCTTCCTCTCTGCATCTCTCTTCCTTCCTCCCTCACTTCTTTCCTTCTTACCTATGAATGTTTACTGAATTCCCAAAGCATACCAGGCATATAAGAGTACAACTGTGGAGACCCAGGAGGCCAGTGCAGATCTACTCTGCCCCTGAGCTTCTTTTTTGCTAATCAGCTTCTTTTGTAGGGACATCATTCAAGTAAGTGGTTCTGACACCCTAATGGCTTTATATGTTGAGATCGTCCTTTGTTTCTTATTTATTTCTTAGAAACTGCCAACAAGCTGGGACATACTGTAATTTTGCGATGTAAATTCATGCTGAGTTGCCTATCTTCAGCCTTGCTTCCACCAAGCCAGCCTATCTCATCCACCTCAGACCTATATTCTACCAATAGGTTGCCAGAGATGAACGACCCAAATCCCAGTACTAATCTGATGGTCAGAGGTGAGGACTAAATTCTGAGACTCAGTTAGGGTGACTTCTTTGTGTCCAAGGCAGGTGAGTTGAACAATGCTCATTGTTTCCCCACTTTGAAGAGTGTACTTGTAATGCAACCTATTCCAGTTTACAACTTCAACAGATCTGATGTGAGCCGCAGCCAGGGCCCACCTGCAAATGCACATCCAAAGCCAGGAGGGAGGATTGGGGGGAGGGAGTTCCATTAAGACTGTAAAGGTAGCAGCTGGTCAACAAGAAGGAGTAAAACAGAAGTTTTAAGAGTCAGAGGGAAAGGTCTGGCTTTACTTTAATGCAAAGTATATCAAGTCCGCAAAACAGCAATGAAAAGAAGGAAGAGAGAAAAGCACGGTGAAGTCTACCTCTGGCCAAGACAAGGGTTAACCTGTGCAGCCACAATGTCACTACATTAAGATGAATAAATGTTTGGAGTTTGGAGCTTTCCTGGCAGAAAGGATGATTTATTTCTCCTTTCACTTATATATGCAACCCAGAGGTCAGTGAGATCTTTGGAATTCATACTACACAGTTCTAGATATTTCAGCAATAATCTTTAATCACCATACCTCTGCTAGTATATAATTATAAGAGGCAGAATGGAATTGTGAGGAATACAGGATTAAGAAGTCAAAAACCTGGTTTTATGACATTAGTAGATAACATGGCTCACAAATTACTCCTATAAAATTAAGATTGCAATCATGAAGATTAAAGTAACACATAAGATTATCTTTTCATTAATTGCTATCTTTTGCTTGACCCTACAAGTTTGTTGTGAGGATCGCAAAATAAAATGTGTGATAAAATGTTCCACAACTGTTAATTACTATACACATTGGTTATCATGTTGTATCCCCTAGGTGCCGGACTCTCCAGATGCTGGGCATGTTTAAAATATACATATGTCTGCAATCTACTTCTCTCACTTACTATAGAAGAGGTTGATAATGGCTACATAATTGCTTCTATTAGTATGAAGGTAACTTCACACAGAGCACGATGTAAATGTCTCTCTTTCCTCTGGACCGCTAATGGCTGCTCCAAAAAATCATACAAAGTGCATCACAAATACAGGCATAGTGATGCATACCTGGAATATGAGCACTGAAGGAGGCTGTGGCAGGAAGATTGCAAGTTTAAGACTCTCCGAGGAAACTTAAAAGGACCCTGTTTCAAAATAAAAATAAAAGGGCCATGGATGTAGCTCAGTAGCGGAATGCCCTTAGTTCCTGTCTCCCGTAGTGGAAGAACATGCTGCAGGAAGAACTGGCCGAGTAACTCCTCTGCTAGCAGCAATCCCAGTGTGGCTCATCTTATGGAGCCGAATCAACCGCTGCACATCCAGAGAGGCGAGCCAGCTGGTGACCCCCACGCCTTCCCTGGCAATGCTCCAGTCCCTGGCACTGTCTGAAAGGCACACGCTACAAATCAGGGGAAGCATCTGATTCATCTGTGGATTGATTATACATCTGGCCTGGGTTCTGGCTCCGCTGCTCAGGGACTCAGTCCGTAAGTGTCACATTGAGGTTCATACAGGCCATCTTGGCAATGATGTTTTCTAAGTAAGCCATTGAAAGGAGGTGGAGCTTCCTCCTCCTCCCCTTGAGCTGAGCTGCAGTCCCACTCTCTGATTCCAGTGAGTGGCGCTGAGACCTCCATATACTTCTGGGCTGACACATGTCTTCAAGGTTTGGGAGCAACCATTTCGATGTTGCCTAAGAGTTCCATGATCTCCCCAGAGCTACATGGCAGCCTCCTATGGATAACTCCTTCCTTGAGAAAAAACATCACCTCTTCCTTTATTCCAGGAAGGAAGGGAGCAGAAAGCAGAAAGGTAGTAGGAAAGAAAGAAAAGATCTCAGAACTCCTGCTAGATACCAGGCTGTCATCTAGCTACTGTGTGACATCTCATCAAATCCTCAGAGGTGTCCGGAATTACAGATGACATAACTGAAGCTCACGGTGGACCCAGAATTTGTGAGCAGTATAATCGAGGCTAGAGAGCTTCAGAGCTCCTGTTCCTTGTGCCACTCCAGTTGATCCTCCTACACAGAGCAGACCTGACTATATGATGGGGGCACCCAGCAGCGTTAGCCTCCCATTCCCCAGCCTGAGAATCAGAGGCCCCAGGAAGTGTATGACCCTCCATTTGAAGTTCCGCATCTCCCTGGGTAAGGATAAGGATATGAAGTGTGGGCCCAGCGCAGGCCAGTGTGCACCGGTCAAAGTCTGTTGTTCCATCCTGTTGGAAAGTGCCCAACATTCACACTGGAACATTCTCCTCTAGGAGCTCCCATTCAGTTCTAATTGTGCCTCAGAATTTAAAATTGTTGATATATATGTATATTTTTTTTCCTCCACTGGAAATAAACTGAGTTCCTGATGGGAATGAAAGAGAGAATTGAAAAGTGTTAAGTACTTCAAAATACACTATTTATTATGCCATGAATTGTATTTTGTTTCTGAGATTCTTCTATCATTATGTGATTTTGGAGAGGACTGGGTTCTTTTTTCACATGTGTTTTTTTTCCCCCTCCTGTTCTCCAGGGAGCTTGCAGTACTTAAATCTGTGTTGTATAATAGAGAGTATAATCACCGTAAATTAAATGTGCCTCTGCCGAGTTGTGTTTTATGTTAATTCCATTGTGTGGTGGCAGCTGCTTGGGAAGGAAGCTATAGATTGGCAGGGGACATGAGTTTCCAGTTTTGCCAAGGATCCAGAGCTACAGGTTCCGTGCTACAAGTGGCTCACCCCAGGAGAAAAGCAGAGCTGCGGAAGAAGGCAGGAAACTAGGGGTGGGACAGGTGCACTGGGGTCAGCCCGGGGCAAGACCAACATGAATCCCCAGGACACCGGCCTGAAGGTCTCACCTAAGGACCATCAAAAATTAGGGTTGGACAAGGATACAGGTAAAGTTCAGACTTGTGGCTCTAAGAGTTAAGCGGCCTCCCTGCTATGGGACCTAATCGCTGTCTGTTTCCATCTGCCTTGAAGCAGTAGATAGTGAAGTGTCGATTTGTGCATTCCCTGTGAATTTGTTACGGAAATGCAGCAAGTCCATAAGGGCAGAGACTTTGTCTGCTAGATAGCGTTGGAGGTTGGGGAAACCTAGAGGGCATCAAGGGCAGAGAAAGTAAGGAGAAATGAGGCTGCAGACACAGCCCTGAAAGGGGAAACCGGGTGCCCAGGGAAGACTGTACATGGAAAACTCAGTGAACTGCCGACACTGGTGTGAACAGGATACTCCAGAGAGCATACAGTGATATGTATTCACTTTTTATTGAGCATCTACTATTTAACAACCATTATGCTGGTAAATATTAAACTGTTGAACCCTCTTCTTATTTATATTATTCATATGATGCCAAAACTATTAGCCTGTTCCATAGAGAAACTGAGTTTTGTAGAGATTAGCTTGGCAGCTGCATAACTAAGAATCAGTCACGCCCAAATTGTGTCTGCAGATTCCTTATTACCCCCAGTGGGAAACTGAGTAAGGCCAAGCGGCCAGGATGATAGAAGACTGTAGTCAAGCAGAGAAACAGGAAGCTCTGAGCCACAGGTTTGTGAGCACGGGAACATTGTGGTGAAGTCAGCACCCTCCTCAATGTGGCTAGAGCATGTGTACCAGCAAGATGAGCATGGCCCATCACGTAGAAAGAGGACACAGTACTCTGCAAAATTTTCTGCAGAGCATATACATTAGTCAGCCGGGGTTGCCATAGTAGGACACCCAGCGTGGGTGGCTTAAATTACAGACATTTCTCACAGTTGTGGAGACTGGGAAATCACAGATCAAGGTGCCAGCCTATTCAGTTGCTGGTGAGGGATCTTTACCTGGTTTAAATACGGCCACCTTCTCATCATGTCCCCACATGATGGAGCAGGAGAGACAAAGCATGAACTCTGGTTATAAGGACATTACTGCTAAGGCCCCATCTTTATGAGCTTATTTAACCTTAGTTACCTCCATGAAAACCTCTCTCCAAATACAGTCATATTGAAGGTTGATAGGTATTTGGTCAAGATGGGGATATAAACATTTGTTCCATGATGATATGTTTTGATTCTTGTTTTAAAAATGCATTTCCAGCCAGGCATGGTGGTGCACGCCTGTAATCCCAGTACTTGGGAGACCGACGAGGCAAGACAATTGCCATGAATTTGAGGCCAGCCTGGGCTACATAAGTGAGTTCAAGGCCAACCTGAGTGACATAGTGAGACCCTGTCTCAAAAAGAAAAAAAGAAAAAAGAAATACATTTGCCTTTGGAAAGATAAACAACAAAATATTGGGACAGTTTTTCTTTTCTTCTCTTCACCAGTGCTATTATCTAAGTGATGCCCAGGGAGTATTTGTGGTTTGCTAAAGAACTCAGTTGAAAATCATTTCAGCCCATTTGCATGGTGGAGGCTGCATGCATGGTGGGTGCACTGAGACCCCACCAGTAGCCCCACCACCTGGTTCCAGTGTGGTGTTCTTCGCAGGAATTGAGGGTGGGGCAGAAGAGTAGAAAGGTCAACACCCGCATTCCCTGCCCCTTGAATGTGGGGTCTATTCTTCTGTTCCTGCCCTTCTCAGACTCTGCGGTCCCACCAGGACCAGAGGCTGCTGCCTAAAAGGCAGCTGGGAGATAAGCAACAGGCTGCCGCGCCATTGATATGCACGAAAGAGCGGCAGCAGCCTTTGTATCAGAGCCTCACAAAAGCAATTCTCTGCAGTTGATATAAAAAGGTGTCAGTTCTGGTTTAAGTACTGTATTACCAGCAAAGATTTATCTGCCTCCAAGCCGGGCCTCCCCCACTGAGGGAATAAACAGTTCTTCTGCTTATCTATTTCGCAGAGCACAATATTTCTCCCTTCGTTTCTGCCTCCAAAAGGACTTTTTCTTTGCTTCCCTTGTTCATCTCCAGAAATTTACAAGCATAAAGTACTCATCGCAATGATGATGATTGGGGTAATTATGGGCGATGTCCCTGTCTACCCGCCTTCTCCCTGGTCTCTGGGGAGGTTACACAAATAAAAAATAATCAGAGGATATTTTAATTGGAAGCAAGCAGGAATATTGAATTCTGAGGTTGAGAAATCAAGGATCTAGAAGGACAAGGACAGTCTCTGTTCTAGAAGGTTGGTGAGAAATTGGCTGGTTTAGGTAGAAAAGATACCCTACAATTGACTGGCCATTGTGACTAGATTTGTCACTTTGAGGATACTACCTTGAGGGTGACAATGTGCAGAGAATTATCATCCATGGGATATTCTTCCCATTGGAATCATCCTCAGTCAAAGTAACAAAACTACTCAACTAAACACAAAGGCTGGAATTGTAGGAGTATTGTTTGTGTTCCCTTTGTGACTTAGACAAAGCATTGAATCACCCTCAGCCTGCGTTTCTTTTCCTGTAAAATGAAGGTGCTGAGGATATTTTTTCTATTTCATGATGATCAAAGTCTACAAAATACCAGAGTTTTGATGTTGCAGGTGTGTGTTTGTGTCTGTGTGTGTGTGTGTTTGTGTGTGTATGCGCGTGTGTGTGAGCTCGTAGAGTATACCTACTCACTGTAGCTTGAAACCTAAACAGGGAATACCAGCTTCCATTCCACTGGTGGGTGTTCCTGACAATGGAATAGGAGGGCTCCAAACGTGCTCAGGTGTTAGAGACACTGATCAAGTTCCAGCCTGAAAACAGGAAGTTGAGTGAAATGCTGAGCACCTGTAAAGGGAAAAGGGGATAGAGGCGCATGAGAGATAAGGTATAAAGGAATGGCAGGGGTGGGAAGGGCACTTGAATTCAAAATTCCCTGTCTGTCATTCAGTTGCTTTGCTCCCTCCTGGCTGGTTCTCGTATTGCTAAGCCACGTCAGCCACACACAGTGTACTGGAAGGCTGGAGGAGAGGAATGTGGGCCATAGACTCTCAAGTGCTCACCATGGGTGCAAGAAACTTTAAAGGAAAAATAGTCCCCATAGGTTTTTTTGTTTTTTATTTTCTAATAAGCCATGACAGAGTGATGTATTAGTGCAAACAGACCTGCCACACAGTGGCTATGGCTGGCCAGCCTGGGAACGGCTTGCAAACTGAAGATAGCCACACAAGGGCAGGAGGGTTCTCCCAGGTGCCAGTAGCCTGACCCTCAGCAATGGCATTAATCTGGGTGAATAAATGAAGGCAGGCCACCCAGGGGTCCTGCTGGGGCTCCTGGGGTCTCTGCTTAGCATTCTAACTGGTCTTTGCCAGCAATGCAATGAATCACCATCCACTTAGGGGCTCAGTCCCAAGGCAATAGAGCCACACAGACAGGTGCACACAGCGAGGGTCCTGGCTTCAAAATGTACTCAGGTCCATCCCTACATCAAGGCAGGGTTTCATCTGAAGTACCCAAAATTGTATCATTCATGCTATTTGTCCTCATAGGTTCCTTTGTTGCTAAGATTGACTGCAGCAGCTGGTAAGGTTTTCCTAAGGTTTGTGACCTCAAAGAATATTAGTGAATGTGAACTTTGTGGGAGATAAAAATAACCTTGCCAGGTCATCTTGCACACTGCTGTTCACTTATAAGCTTTCTTCCAGGTATTATCTTGTCCAAATGCTGCCTTGTTTATGAGGCAGGCTTTGGAAAAGTCAAGCTTCTTTTCTGGTCCTAGTAATCTGCAGTGTCTGAAGAATCAGTGGAGAATGTGTGTGTGTGTGTGTGTGTGTGTGTGTGTATGTGTGTGTGTGTATTTGTAACAGGAAATAGACCAACTGTACAATGAAGCCATAACCTAGCCAGGTACAGCTGTCTACATCAAACCCGTTTCCTCATTCTTTGGCCAGAAATACACTGATTGAAAACTATTATGTGTTGACACTGGCTCAGCACTGGGCATACAGCAGTTAATCAGCAAGCTTTCTGCCCTCAAAAAAAGCACAGTCCCCAGTAAGGATTGTCAAGAGGGTAATAGAACTGTGCTAGAAGTATGCCCAGAGTAGAGTAGAGATACAAAAGAGGCCACTCAAGACACAATACTTGGCCCTCTCCCACCCTTTTCCAAGCTAAGTCTCTGAGAAAATGTTGGCAGATTATAAAAGGAAGTGCCTGGTCCAGATTTAGTGAACAGCAGCGGAGCAGAGGCACAGGACTGAGAGTCGACATCTGGAAATGGAAGGAACTTTGTGTGATTTGAACAGAGAGGGGAAGAGGTGCAGCTGTGTTTCAGAGTGGGGTGCATGGAGCACCAATAATAGGGATGGAAACAGGAAGGGTTTGTTACCTAAGCGAGTGCAATGAAGATCAACCTTATTGGTTACTATACAACAGTCATCCCAGCCCATTTCTTTATCACTAACATTATAGAGAGGCCAAGAGCTAGAGTTGAGGCTAAAGCAATAAAGCCTTCCTGTTCCCCTTGCCAATGAGTGGCTTAGTGTGTATAATTGGAATCTATCTCCAGTCCATACCCGCAAAATGTGAGATACCTTGGAAGCCAATTGTAATGGATCTTCCTGGCTCTTCAGAAGAGATATTCTAAGAGGAACTGTCCCTTTCTCTGACTTTTGACATTGCGTCCTCATACATCATCCAGAAATACTGCTAGTGCCTTGGGATCTAAAAGAGAACCAGTCCAAAAAAAAAAATCAAGTAAATATCCTCAGGATGCAAAAAATTAACAGATGAGAAGAATCCAGTCCCTTGAAGTACTCAATAACCTCAGACTAATCTGCCCCCACATTTATTTGGTAAGTAAGGTAACAAAATCTCATTACCATTATAGCTATTTTTAGTTTAGCCTTTTATTGTCAGTGGCTAAAAGGACCCAAACTGATACAGTGAAAGAGGAAAACAGTCTGATAGCTACAGCCAGGTGTGCTGAATGTGAGGTTCCCTCCCAGCAAAGGGACAGATTACATAGTGAGCAGTTAATGGAGGACTGGGGCTCTAGACAGACAGGGATCTGACAACATCCTGGTCCAGAGCTGGTATTTGAATCCACACACAGTGAAAATGATAATACAGGCAATTTGCTGTACTGAATGCTCCTGAAAAGCCAGAACAGTGGCAGAGGGATTGAAGGGGGTTGTTAGGTGGACGGTGATGACCACTGGTTAACTTTTTGGGAGAAGTTTTGATGGAGGGTGTAGACATTGTACTGTCGTCTTTAAGGATTTGTAGTGGGGAATGGAGAGAAAATTACGCAGAAAAGAAAGTTTATACTTTCAATAGTCTGTTGGTAAAGGAAGGGAGAGGAGCAAAATGGAAGCCGAAGAGAAGAGCAGTTCCGTGGAGAGATATGGTCAGGCTGGTTGCGCACAGGCAGAGCAATGATCCAGTGAAGACAGTGAATGTGAGGAGGAGCCAGAGAACGCTCCGAGATACAGTGGAGCAGAGGGAAGACAGCACCTACTGGGAGCTTAGGGAAAAGACGAGCAGCTAAAACAGGAAGAAACATCCAGAGATGGAGACCACACAGAGGAGGACAGAGAGCATGACCTGCTGTGACTTAGGAAGCACATTTGCACACATTATCACATGTGATCACACCCAAAACCTGAAAACTGAGCGCTCCCATCCTCTCCATGTTAGAGGTGAAGAGCCTGGTTTTGTGGACAGTCTGCACCTGACAACTGTCACACTAGGGTGGAACCAAGCTCCACCCTATCCCGAATCTTGTGTCCTGATACCGGATTTGGGAAGCTGACTTCTGGGGACATGGAAGTAGGGTACAGCAGTGGTTTCCACACTGACTGTGCATGAGAATATCCATGTGATTTTAAAAACACAAACTACTAGACTCTAGCCTTTGATATTCCAATGCTGTTGATGTAAGGTAGCTTTCTATTTCCACCTCAAAACATCCAACACCTGGGAATTCATAAAGAATAGAGGTTTAGTTGGCTCATGGTTTTGGAGTTTAGGAAGTCCAAGAACATGTTATCAGCATCTGTTTAGCATCTGGGACTTCAGGCTGTATCATGACATGGCAGAGGGCATCACATGGCAAGACAGAGGAAATGTGGCATCTCAGTTCTCTCTTCTCTTCCAAAGACACTTCTGACATCATGGCAGAGTGCTTCACCCCAAGACCTTATCTAATTCTAGTTGCCTCTCAAAGGCCCCAAATACCATTCACATATGGACTTGAGGATTAAGTTTCCAACACAGTAACTTTGAAGGACAAATTCAAACCACAGCTGGTAGCCACTGTACATTCCTCATATTAAAAACTCCCCACTTTGGAGAGTCACTGTTTTAGAGATTTAGAGAATCAAATGAACACTGATCCTAAGAAGATTTGAGTATGCTGAATTAAATCACAGCATAGAAATCTGTGCATGTGGATTTCTCACAATTACTTGTGGAAGGAATAAAAAGAAGCAGAGAGGAAAAGAAAAAAGAAAGGAGGAGGCAAAAAAAAATCTATGCATTTTCTCATCCATCTTCACCATACTACTCTGTTGCCTCAGGAACCCAGATGTCCCTGAATTTTAGTTCTGGAAATGGACACACTTTAGTCCCCAACCTGATTGGTCCTGCTCTCAGAAACCACATGTTCTCCTTCTAAAACCCTCAACCTATGAGCTGTTTGTCACCTGATTCTTAAGGATAATTTGGTACATATTACTGTCTTAGTCAGTTTTCCATCACTATAATAAATCACCCAATATGATTGATTTATGAAAGGAAAAGCTTTATTTTGGCTCATGCTTTTAAGGTTTCAGTTACATATCAGTGATACCCATCAAGTGACCCCCTTTGCTCTGACTCTGCTGAGAGTCAGTACATCATGGGGGAAAGCACACAAGCTTGCTAATATCATCAACCAGGGAACAAAAGACAGTGAGGAAGGGGCCAGTGTCCCCTACCCTGCTTGGAGATGTACTCCCGTGAACCTAAGGACCTCGCACTAAGTTTCACCCCTCAAAGGGCCCATCATCTCCCAACAGTGATAACCCAGGGACAAAACCTTTGGGGGATATTAAAGATCCAAACTATAAGAGTCACCATTTGAACTTCTTCAGTCCCCTTTACCCAAAGAGTAGAGAACATGGTGGGAGGCGTTCTGCAGATCAGGCGTCTAACGTGGATGCCAGGCATCCACGGCATGCCCTAGGTTCTCCATCCTACCAGTCAGCTGCAAACTTGGCATAAGTACTCACAAGGCCACTTCCAACAAGACCACCAACTGTAAGTGCCATGAAGGGCAGGGACTGGAATGACACGATACACACACGTATGCATGCACAATTGGCTTAAGTGAGGAGCCAAATTCTATGAACAGAAGAACTCAGCCAGACAGACCAAACACAGTAAGGATCTAAGGGAGAGATGACCTCGGTCCCAAGCACTAAAACGCTGTAGGCTGTGTCCATGCAAGCCAAAATCTGAGACACAGATGGACAAAATGAAAGCAAAGAAGTATTTTTCATATTGTTATTTCTCTATATTACTATACTCCTTGATTTCATCTGCCAGGGAAAATCAATACAAATGATACATTTGGGAACTTCTCATTATCCATATGCTTATTCTCAGAGAGACAGAGAGAGAGGGAGGGAGAAAAGAAAAGCCCTCTACGTTGCTGTCACCCCAAAAATGTGCAGAGCCAGGCCTTGTACCTTTCTGCTCCTCATATGCCTGCCCAGTCCCATATATTTTACATGCCTACACAATGCGTTTTATGAGGCATATAAAAGCCAGACGGGAATTATCTCCTTCCCTTGTACGAGCTGTCTCTTTTTTGGGGAGAGATAACAGAGACCTATTTCATTTTGCTGCTTGCTACTGGATGCTCTGCCATAAATTGAGAAAAGAAGCTCTTTTTGAAAAATGCTTTCTTTGACCCCATTGTCACTGGGAAACCGCAGTGAGAGAAATACCATTCTCTGTAGGATCTCTGTTTAAAGCAGGGGGAGGTGGGGAGCAGCTCTTTTTCTGTCTTCTCTCCTTCCCCCTCTGCACATTTGCTCAGGGGAGGAGCCTTCGAAGGAATGAAGGTCCCTCACTTAGAGGAAGGGCTTCCACGCAGACGTGAACAACTCAGGAAGCCAAGCCCCTTGCCCCAGACAGACCCCATGGGAAGCATTCTCTCTATCTGGGCAGCATCTAGATACAGTGGGCACACGATCAAATATGCACCACCAATATTTCATTATCAGGTCCTGTGCAGCCCAGTGCACGCCTGGGTGAGCTTAGAAATTAAACTGTACTTTCACCTCTAAAGAACGCTGTCCCTGCCAGGGCTGAAGGGGAGAGATTGTCAGGCTACTGGGCTAACGAATGATGAGACAGAGCAGTGGTGTGGGGAGGCAGAAACTCTCTATTGGCCTTGGTAGAGAGGTCTGTGTGTAGTTCACCTTTCTAGAGCTACACAGATTCCTGAGCAGAAGTCACAGATACCCTCATACGCTACAGAGAAGGCGGTTCAACCGCAACACCTCCACAAGTCCTTCAAATTTCTTCTGATGAGATGCATTTCTTTGTACTCTTCCCTGCCCTCCCCAGGCATCCTCCACTAAAATCCAAATACTACCCTCCACTTCTCTGGTTGGCTGTCCATGATGTTTTCGGTAACAGTGTGAATGGGTTAATAAAAAGTTGTTTTTTTTTTTTTCCAAAGAAAATCCTTCCAAAGTACACAAGGACCCTGTATATTTAAAGGGGATGTGTGAATGCTAGCGTCAACAAAATATAATGCAAACAAACACAAAAAGATGAAGTCGAAAGCATAATGTATTAACTTCATTTTGCTGGGACTCAGCTTCCCCAGCGAGCGTCACTTAGGTGCTTTTTAAGTCACTGTCCCGTGGAGAGCGGAATGAAGGCAAGGACTATGGGGGTGAGGGGGCTGCTGCGCTACTGGAGCTTGCCAGAGCCATGACAGCTGGGGAAGCATAAAGGGGGAAGAACCCGAGAGCTCTCAAAATCTAATACTGGCCCCATAGAGCCACTCCTCTGTTCTAAGTATTCCAGAAGTTTCTGCCACATAGAATCCAATCCAAACCCATCATGGCCTGGTTCCTGGTAACTCCCTGACCTTATCTTCCACCACTCATCCCTTCATTCATGCATTCCAGCCCCACTGTTCTTTCTGATGTTACTACATCCTTCCAAGCAAGAGCCTGGCTTAGGAATGTGGCAGACATGCATCTTTCTCAGGGCAAACACATCAGTGTTAATTCCATCTTCCTAGCAAGGAGAATTCCTACTGCAAAGTACCAGGGCCTGCATGAAAACAGTGGGGCATCGTTGATACCTGTCAGACATCTAACAATCCAGGGACAGTACCAAGATCAGCATCCACCAACATGTTTCTAGAGCCTCATTTGTTCCATACTCAACACATAGGGAGGATTATGGGGGACTTGGAAACACGAATATGTGACAGGGATCTGCTCTCAGCTTTGTTGGAATATTAAAACTTAAAAACATAGGAACCCAGGAAACTTTAAGAGAAAAACAAACTACATGTGACGTGTTACAGAAGAGATAATGAGTGACATAGGGGTATTTAAGAAGGTTTGAGTTTTGCCCGGGAGACTACAGAAAGATTACTGGGAGATGTAATTGGAGATAGATGATCCGCTAAGTGGATTTAGATAGGAGAAAAGATACTCAGGAGGTGCTTGTGAGATTGTTTATACTTGAATTTTCTCTGTCTCACAGATGGAAAAGAGAACCCTTGGTAGACACATTCAAAACTGTACTAATGATCTAGAATTCTAAGAATTTATCTTTTTTTTTTTATGCGGTAGATCTGTTCTCTCTTACTCCTCGGGAATAAACTCTCACATGGGAGTCATAAGTATTTTCTGCTTTCCTATTGAGTTTATAGTTGAGAATAGAAAATGCTTTCCTTCTCTGGTTCTGGGTGATAGTAATAGCAGAATTTGTAGTGACTTCCTAGCTTTCTTGGGATTGAGAAGAGTTGGCGGAGTGGCTCATTCTAAAACGTGACCAACCATGGCAAGGCCAAGGTCCTGGAGTCAGCACTCTCGTCCCCATACATCAGAAAGCAGAATCTCCCATTCTTTCTGGATGGAGCATGATTATTTGACTGATGTTTGAGGGTACTGAGAGCAGACACTTGGAGCTATCAAGACCACCTCTTACCCTTGCTCACAAAAACCCTGGAGACAAAAGTGCATGGGTTTGTGTATTTTAATCCTTTCCTGTGGTAATGCTGATGCAAGACTTTACCAGACTAATATCATGGTAAGCTGAAACCTCTTAAGGGACATCTATATGTATGATATTCACCACTGATTTTATCAGTGAACACATATATCAAGTTGTTTTAAGGAAGGAAGGATTGTAGTTAATCACGTTTCCATTTGATCAGGTTTTGTAATGAGATTTTGGTCATGGATTTTGTATTTCTCTGTATGTTAATAGACAAATACAGAGTTAGACAATAAATGTTGGTAGAAAGGTGATAGATGATAGAGATATATAGATGATAGGTGGAAGGACAGTTAGATGGATGAATGGATAGATAGATAGATAGATAGGTAGATAGATGATAGATAGATAGATAAATCCTAGCCATACTTATTCATTCAGAACCCCAACTCCATTTAATAGAAGCCAGTCTGCTTTCTGAGCAATTATACGTGCAGACACAAGCCACTGCTGTGGATGCCGGAAGGACATTGCACCCCACTTGAATGCAGATCAGCCTGGAGTCCATAAAAGCCCTAGTTGTCTGCATTCACAGAGGACAGACTGCCACTATGACATCCTCAGGCACAGAGTTTTGGCCAGAGATCTGAGTGTGTTGAGCTTCTTAGAGGCCACGGCTGCTGGAGGCCAAAATCTCATTAAACAATTCCTACCGACGGTCTTAAAAGGCAGGACTCCGTATCCTCCACCTCGGGGGATGCTGTGATTCTGTGTGTTTATTGACAGAGACCAGGTATCTCTGCTGACACCTACCCTGGCTTCTTCAGATCTCCCAGCCAGTCTCCAGCAGCCAGAAGGAAAAGAGTTCAGTTTCAAGGGTCCAAAGAGCTCCATGGGGTGATGAAAACCGAAGGCTTCATCAAAGCCAGTTGCTGTGTGGTTCACCTCCCATTTCCCCATTTCCTGCAAAGATCATGAAGAAGGAAATAAGAAGGGCAGGAAGGGCAGGAAGGGAAAGAAGGGCAGGAAGGGCGGCTCCTGAAGCCAGCTGAAGAATTTGGCCAGTGATGAGCAAAAGGCTTCCAAAGAAGGGGGATTTATTCATGGACACCTGTCAGAGGCTGTCATTTCCCAGCTGAACTATAGTCTGAATTTTACTATAGCATAAATCAGCTCCTCTTAGACTTAATAACTCTTCTTTATAGGTTTCTTCCCACTCATAAATAAACCTCATTCCATATGTATATACTGCAAAAGGCCTATTTGATTTGTAGTATTGTTCATCAGGAGAAGTAGGTGCCATCCCAGATTACAAAGGGATTTTTCTGTGATCACCCCCTTCAAGGAGAGTCCTCACTCCCTGGGACAATGTCAGCCTCAGCAAAGGTTCCCTTCTAAAATATCCTCACTGGGAGCCCAGGGCACATCTGTCTGCCTAAGGTAAGGAAACACACGGAGCATTGGTATCTCTTCACACTGAGCCAGGGGTGATTTCAAGGATGGGTCCGACTGCATCAGACTGGAGGCCAGCTGGGCAGGGAAAAGGGATGTCTGTCTCTCTTTCTGGGGGCAGTGTCAGCCATGGGTACCAGGCCAATTCTGCTGGCATGTTTGTGAGGTTTCAGATTCTAAGAAGATGGGCCAGCTCCCCACTGCCAGGGCCCAGTGTTGGTCTGAAACACTGTACAGACTGGGAGAGTCAAACTGAGAGTCACTTAACAGTGCGCCTCAGTACTCTTGTCTGGAGCTTTGGACACCAGCTCCCATTCTTCTCAAATGTGGTAACATAGCAAACGTGGTTTTTAAAATGGTACATTACAATATTCCCAGGATTTTGTACATTCTCAGGAAGACTCCCATGAATATTCAAATTCTAATTTTAAAAATGTAGTTGGAAAGGACATTAGCTACCAACTTGTCCAACATCCTACCCAAGGAAATAAACACCTCCACATCAACCCTAGCATATGGGCACTTGGCCTTCCTGTTTCTCTTGGAACAAGCATTATAAAGGAATTCTGCTGTTATTTTAAATGCAACTTTTCAACTTTAAAATAAATTACAACTAACTTTGTTTAACAATATTTGAAATTTTATTGTCATAAAGATCTGCAAGCATTACATCAAAATCCATATTTTTAGGAGGAATTATATCAATAAAATATTTAATAATAATGGATCATGTGCCTACAAGTACACCAGGTAGTATAATTACAAAAATCAAGTAAATGAAAAATGTAAGAAAAATCTTACAACCTCCTAAGATAACAGCACTGAAAACAAAGATCTCTGTTCACAAAAAAGAGCTGAGAAAATAACAAGTGTTGGCAAGAATAGGGAGAAATTGGAACCCTCAGACTTTAAAATGGTTCACCCTCTGCGAAAAAGTTTGGCATTTCCTTGAATAGTTAAACATAGAATAACCATATGGTTCAACAAGCCTACACCTGGGATACACCTCCAAAGGGTTGAAAACACAACTCTTCATCAGAGCACTAGTCCTAACCGTGCAAGGTAGAAATAGCCCAAATATTCATCAATGGATAAATGGATAAACAAACCACATATATACTGAAATATTTTTAGCCAAAGAAAGAAACAAAGTACTGATGTATGCTACAATGTGGATAGATATAAAAAACATTATGCAAAGTAAAGGAAGCCAGATACAAAACATTATGTATTGCATAATTCAATTCATACGAAATATCCCAGAACAAATAAATCCATAGAACCAGAAAGAAAATTGATGACTTCCAGGGGACTGGAGTGATCTGAGAACGAGAAGTGACTGGTTAGTGGGTCCCTAGCTTCCTAAATATACTTTTGAGCTAAATAAGGGTGGTGGCTGCACGTGGTGAATGTATAAAATTGTCTGTGCATATTTACTTTAAATTGTGTAATTTTATGCTTCGCGAACTTCACCTTAACAAAAACGTGTTTTTCAAAAAGTATCTATGTTCAAGCCCCATCTCCAAGACTAGTATTCTTCGTGTCTTTGAGCAAGTTGCTTTCCATTTTGGCCCTAAGGTCTGAGAGTAACACGTAACCCAGGGGACACGGATCCGCCCAGTGACCGAGCTTGGCACAGTGCCCTGGGTGCAATAACCA
Source organism: Dasyprocta punctata (assembly GCA_004363535.1). Classification (NCBI taxonomy): domain Eukaryota; kingdom Metazoa; phylum Chordata; class Mammalia; order Rodentia; family Dasyproctidae; genus Dasyprocta; species Dasyprocta punctata. Next base: position 16,751 of record RJWM01006008.1, read on the forward strand.
TACCACTAGTATTCCAAAAGAACTGAGAAGTGCGTTTGTATTCCTAGGCTTAAAAAGAAAAGTTGAAACTTTTTATGACAGTTTCTCTCTTATTTCCAACAAAATTATCTTTAAGAGAAAAATCTCTCCCTCCTCCCTTACTCAAAACCATCAGGAGACACAAATGAAAGAACACCAGAAGTGGTCCTCCAATCATTTTTTTGTAAATAAAGTTTTATTGAAACACAGCCACACTCTGCAGCTGCTTGCATACTCTAAGAATTTTGTTGTTCTAATTGTAGTTTGAAACCCTAAAATATTTAATATCTGGTATAGAATAACCACTCTCTGGTATAGAATAACCTAATAATAAAATTTTAATAGAGTAAGAACTCATGGATAAGATAACAACAGAATAGCATAGAAAGTGAGATTAGAGCTGTATGAAGAAGAAATAAATTGAAGACCAACTGACCATTTGCAAACAATAAATGATGTTAAAAAGCAAGAACATAATAGACATCTCTGGAAACCAAATTATCAACAGAGAGAAGTAGCCTAATTCATAATTTTGAGTATAGATGACAAGAAAACTAAATTAATGTTAAAAAGAGACACAGCTATCAAGTGGGCAAGCAGCACTTAAAAATGATAATTCTCTCTTAATGTGTTTTAAATTCTTTTTTAATAAACTTAATGGAATATTTCTGGAAAGTCTCATCCTTGTGGTGACAATTCAAATCTTTGAAGTTTGGAGAGTTTTAAAGTTTAACATCAGGTTCTTTTTCATAGGTTAAAGTCAAGCATGATTAAATATATTTTAAGGTAGAACTATATGTCCCTAAAAGTACATCCTAAATGACCCCTTCTGTTTATGGTTTTGCAAGAAAGATGTCCAGAATGATGTTCACTTGGTTATAACTATTATTTCAAGATGGTACAATTGGTAATATTTTACTTTATCTTTGTATTTTCCTATGTTACTTTAAAAATTCCATTCTGCTACCAAAAAGATTAGCATTTTTTCTCAAAAAATAAGACTTTAGGCAAACTTGCTAAAATGCTGTCTTTTAGGTAGTAGCTTATGAGTGATGGGCACCTTCCTCCTTTGTTTGTTTTTGAACACATCTTAAAACTTTAACATTTTTATTGATTTGGTGTTGTTTTTTCTAAATTGCCCACAGTACCTTGCATAGGCAAGGCACATAATCCATGTTCATTAAAAATCATATTGATTTTTGTTTTCTAAAATGTCTGAGGGATTGCTCATTCTCCTCAATGAAAATAGGGGTTTGAAATATTGTTGACACAAAGTTACTTGTAATTTATTTTCTACTTTATTAATTGCAATAGAAATACAACTAAATCCCTTTGTAATAACAACAAAAGCAAAAGCAATTTAAATAGTTTTAAGATGCCCCAAAGCTTCGCTTGTTATTAAAAGAACACAATATGCCAGTGCTTCCCACCCAGTTTTCACTGGAGACTTCCCCTCCACCTGAGAGAAGTTATTTCCAAACTTCTCCCCCATCAAATGGAGACCCAGTAGTTCTGGCTTCTTCCATTTCTTTCTCCGACTTCTTCTTTACGAAGTCTCATTTTTTTAAGGGAAAACATCTTAAACTTCTTAAGACTTATTATTCGCCACTCAACCAGTGACCTCCATCACAAAACAGACTGTCCTAGAAGTGAAGCAGACCCGCAGGAGCAAGGGTTGAGAATGCCAGGTACTCTTCCAGCTCTGACTTTAGTTATGACTATGCTCTACCCAGGGAGCTGCAAATGTACTGAAGTCACTAAGCAACAATACAGGAGGTATATATATATAATTAAGCATTCAAAGAAGTGTGCAATTTGCTCATTGAACAGGATGATCTATCAAGTAGGTTACAATACTCAGGGAAGGCAGCCTGGAGAAAATGGGGCTTGTGCTAAACCCCCAAAGAGGGTAAGACTTCCTTAAATGAGGGGAGAAAGGAAGTAGTGCATGCTGAACGAGAGATGCACCCTTAGGAAAGTGTGGGCATGATCAGGCTCTGGATCTAGGGGTACTGGGGGAGTAGGGAAAGCGCACTTAATTGGGTAGAATAAAAAAAGAGTGGATCAGGGATCTATAAGCCTAGGTTATACCACGATCTTAATAAGAAGTTAGTATTTGGACGAACACAGTAATTGATAAGGTCCCATCCACACTCAGCCACAGGTAGTTTTTGCAGATGAACATCTTTTTCACTTGTCTTCCTGTCTGGGGACCTCTGACTTCCATCTTTCACTCCATGAAGATAGGGAGATGCTGGAGTGGAGGGGTTAGCATGGATATGTCGCTTCCAAGTAAGGAAACACTGGAAAGAAAAAACAAGAAAAGGTCACAGAGAAAAAGAAGAATGAAAGAGAAGGAAAAATCAGCTCCTCCACAGCTCAGAGATTCTGGTTGTTGACAGGAGACTGCAGCGTCACCTAGTAGTGCCAGGTGGAGACTCGGCCATCCGTTCTAAAGCCTGGCTTCTCTTCTGGGTTCCAGGCTTCCCTCGCCAACTTCTCGCTACCACTACATAGTTTGGAACTCCCTTAAATTTCATAGCATTAAACATGAAATTCAGCGTGTCCGAAATGGAGCTCTTCTTGCTCATGATCTTCTCCTGCTCTTGTGTTTGTTTCTCACGACGTGCCTCTGGCCATTCAAGCTGGGTCCCTCCAACTCCTCAGGTCCCACACCCAAGTAGCCATCAGGTTATGATACATCCGCTCCAGATTTCATCCCAGCCTTTTCCCTCCCATTGTCACTTTCCATTTCCACACCTTACTATGTCTGTGGCAGGAGTCTATTGCTCTCTGTCTTTATTCTCTCCCCTACCTCATTCCCTGTCACTTTGATTCTATGGCTAGGGTTGCCTTTCTAAAGCCACAAGTCTGATCACGTCATGTCCCAGCTTAAAAACTCCAGTGGGTCACCACTGCCTATACCAGAATGCTTAAATTCCACAGTCTTCCCTATCTGGTCCTCTGAATTCTAACTCTATTCACATTTTTTGACTGGGTCTCTCCCGCTTTCCCTGCACTTTCCCTGTTTAACTGCTAATATACAATGTCAGCTATTTCCTTACCCTTTACTGATGGTTTTCCTGTAGCCACAATGTGTGACCTCTCACTGTTCTTTATCTCTTCCTACCCAGATATTTCCTCCTCACCCGGGTTCAGTTCAAACATTGCATCTTTCATCCCGAAACCATGCTGGATCACCACAGTGAGAATGCACTAGAATACAGTAAGCCACAAGGTACTTTCATGAGGGAATAAATGATTCAACCAATCAATGAGTGAGGAGATTAATAAGAGATGGAATTCTTGCTTGTCTTTGTGGAATTCTCTTGCATCCTAAGTCATTTTTTCTTGCCCAGGCTGAGCTTCCCCAGAGTCTGTCTTTTCCAATCGATCCATAGCATCTGCTGAAGGATAAATGATGTGCTACAGCATTTCTATATAGGTTCTGACTAGTTTTCTTACAGACACTTTAGCATAGTAAGACCAGCTACAGATTTGACTTCAGCACTATGTTCTGAGCACTCAGTTTGACATTCTGGGTATAAGGAGGCACTCACAAGTTCACAAGCAGACCAAACCTGAATGCAATATTTAGAAGACTACTCTAAGACTATGCTTTGAGACTAAAATACTTAATATACCTGGCAACTCCACTGGCCATCCATAGTGGGTAGGTGCTGGGGGACAGGCTCAGGCAGGGAGCGAGTTTTGTGGATCCCTGGGCTTTCTATTGTTTCCCACTTAACCTGACCCTCAGGAATGGAGAGATTGAAAATGTCCAACCTTAGACCTCCTGCCCCAAATCACTACATTTACAGACTCACTCTTTCATAGGCTCATATTGTACAAAGCACTACATACCCTAAAGTGACAATTATGTCAATACCATCTTTCTCAGAAAGAATTCTTTACCCTAGATGACTGAGGGACATATCACTTCTAGGGAAAAGATTAGAATAAAAATGCCAGATTTGGACATGAAGAATATGAGCAGAGAGTACAGGACTCTTCCATAAGTAACCTAGGTAGATGACAAGACTGCGGAAAGTGAAGGGACAAAGAGAGAAGAAAAGTGAGGTAGAAAAAGGGGAGTAAAGGCACCAAAATGATCAAGATAATATAATATAATATAATCTCCCAAAATGAATGTAATTATTATGTATAGCAAATATACAGTAAAATATTGTCACAGATACTGATAATGTATTGTATTTCTAAAATGGTTTTAGTTCATAAAATAATTTCAAATGCATTATCTCTTTTGGTTCCCATACATTACTACTGATTAGAAAGAACAGTTATAGTTGTTTTTTGTGGGGTTTTTGTTGTTGTTGTTGTTGTTGTTGTTGTTGTTTCATTTCATAGTTGAGGAAACCGAGGCTTAGCGAAGTCTTGTGATTCACTCATGGTCAAATATCTAGTCAGAGGCTAACGTGGGATTTCAAACCAATCTTCAGACTTTGCTGAATGATGCTAGTGCCACACTGCCTTGCCTCTGAATGTGTCGTTGCAGCAAACCTCCTTATAAATCTAACCTATGTCCTGTAAATATAGCAGACAACTGGTTTGTTTGTTTGTTTGCTTACTACTGGTTACCACGTATGGGGATCCTGGGGACACAAGGACCCGGGAACCTACTTCCTGGTTCCCTCCCTGGATTCTCAATTGCCAAGGTCTCGAACATGCTAAGGATATGATTAATTTTACTAATCCTTTCACCTTGTCTCATGGTATCTGTATGCCAATGACACCCTCTGCCAAAATCAGCCCTGGGTGATTGCTAAAATGACTGCTGAGTGTGCCTGCCCGCTCCTCCTGAAGCCCTGCTGAACTATTCAAAATGATAATCCAGCATGAAGCAGTAACTCAGACTGAAGGGTCCCATCACTCACCGAGGGGTGGGCGCAGCCTCCAGGGTTCTTCTGTCTTTTTCCAGAGCCAGAATTTCTCCTCCAAGCCCTCACACACCCTCTGCACAATCTATTTCTCCAGCGCACCCTTCACACACATCAGCACGGCTTACCTCATCCTGGGAGTCAATCATCGAATGCCAAGAGAAAGGGAAAGTTTCTTTAGGGAAATGTGAAGACAGCTTAGACTTAAAATTGGAGTGCAGAGAGAATAGAAGAGACAAGGGCTGTATTGCAGAAGGCTGGGTTAGACCCTAAAAGGGGACCCTGGTATACACAGGCAGGGGAAGGAGGGTAGATGGGTGTGAAGAAGGAGAACAGTAAACTATCATTAAAGTTCCCTCCCTACTGCATTATGCAACTGTCTGCCCTTGGACTTGAGCTTCAGGGGCTTTAATTCGAGTCCTGCTACCAGGAAAGGGAACTATTAGCACCACTCCCAGGGATTCCGATGTGAAGCATCCTGGGCGGCACTTAGTAAGAACACGCAAAAATGACAGCCGTTGGCACTAAAGGGACTCAAATAATTATATCCTCATCACAACCACCTAAACTTAGAACTAAGTGAGAGAGAGAGAGGCCCTTGAGTATGACAAAGACAGAACAATTATCACCAGTAAGCATGAGGCTAGAGACTGTATCCTAAGCAGGTGAGTCCAGTTGACTCGGTTTCACTCCACTCAGTGTTGATTATCCACACATCCTCAGACAGCTCGGGGTGTCACACCTGGACCTGCAACACACACGGAGAAGAGGCACCGAAAACAGCTGCTTAGGCTCTATGCCTCCCAAACTCACGAAGCAGAGAGGCCAGAGAGGCCTGGGCAGCTCCCCTCCTGGAGGCTATGGTGCCTGGAATAGGAAAGGTGAGGAAGAAATAAGCCTCCTGTCCCCAACACCCAGCCTGTGTTCAGTCCAGATTACGAAGCACTGCAGCATGTTTGGAGGAGGGTTAGCGACCTTTGGGAAAGGTTGTATAACCCTCTCTAAGCGACTCAGGTGATTATTTTCATGTTTACTTTACCAATAAGGAAAATGAGACTCAGTATGTCGAGCCACATGACACCCCATCACCCAGTGAATTCTCCCACACAGCAGAGCTGGGAACTAAACCAGATTTCGGGCATGTTTTTGACACCAGGTTTCAAAAAAATATAACCAACGTTTCAGGTAAGATGCTCTTCAGCCAGAGTTATCTATAACTGCAGGAGAAGTGACCAGGCAGGTTGGGGGAGATAGTGCTGAATCTCGGTGGCACTCTTTCCTCTAACAGGTGCTTACTGAGTACTTCCTGCATGCATGCATCTTACTGTGCATGAGGAATAGAGCTTAACCTAAACAAACATGACACCGGTCTTAAACTGAGGTGCAACAGGAATGCCTAAGACTCAAGGGGGCCCTTCAGGAAGGGATGCAACTTCCAAGATCAAGAATGTACAGCCCGAAATTCACAGAAATCTCACTTGGCTCCCAACCTAAGAGGGACTCAAAACTCAGGATCAACACCAACTTGAAATTAGCCTTGAGTGAGAGGTTTGAGAAGTACAGTCTGGCCTGAAGGTCTAATGCAGTTGAATAAAAGAGTTGACTCCTGGATGCCCATTGCTGGGATAGCCCAAGCCTGGGAACATAAAGCTTCTTATTCTGTTATTTCATTTCTTTGTGGATTTGACTTGTTTTGCTTTTCCCTGAGTCCTCCAATGAAGTTCTTTCTAGAAAAACCCAAACATTAATAGGATGGACAAAAATAAAGTAGGCTTGCCCATGCCAAGGCTAAGACTGGCAGGGAAAGATGACCAGAGTCAAACCCCGCACTCCATAGGAAGGAGGGACCCGAGTAGCTGAGCAGACAATGGGATAGAGGCCACAGGAAGAATCTGGACATCTCCGACATTTGGAATCCCTTCTGTTCAGTTTAAAAACCCATCTAAATCCAGAGTACTAGGAAATATGTAATCTATTAGGCAGCCCTGCTTTGCCCATCTTCAGGTTGCTGGAAAGGAAATGGTGCTCAGTGACTTGGAGTCACCCTCATATGTCCAGGACCAGAGACTGCAGAGCATACTCTGCCAGCAGCTGTCACTCCTGTGGGATGTCCGGTTCTGCTCTCTGCCGGTGGAGACTCATCACTTGGTCGTGTTTTCACGGGGATGTGGTTTCCCTGCAGAGCAGAGAACCTCTGTCATCATGATGGCTTGCTTCCTTTAGACATGCACATTTCATTACATGTGACTTCCTGCATCTGTCCTACGAGACAGGCCAGACAGAGAGAGTAAGGCAAGGTTCAACTCATGCTCAGTCCTGAGGAGGATTATTCAGAACAAGTACTTAATGTCTGTTCAAAAAATAATATTCAGTCTTTTCAAGGCTCCCTAATTTGTCTAGAATCTACCCTAGACTTGACAATGATCATTGGTGCCTCTCAGTATCCTGGTTTCTCACATCTCACTGTTTGGGTTTCTCTTCTCATACACAAAAGGTTTGATTTATGTACAATAAATATATCTTCTTGGAGGGTATGGAAAATGAACCTGTTAGCACCAATTTATTATATAAATATCATGTGGAGTGAATCAATAAACAATAGCGTATCTCTCTAGATATCTATTATAATCAGACTCTGCTTTGTTATCAATAAATCGAACTCTACCTGTTATTTTAGTCTTAAATTATTTGACAGCTTCATTGTAGGTATAGATAACATATAATAAATTATACATTTTTAAGTCAATAATGTCTTAATATTCGTGGGCATTACACCCATGAAATTCTCACCACAATCATAAATATCACTGTTCCCCACGTTTCCACTTGTCATTTTCTCTCCTTCTTGCTCTTCCTTGCTTTCTCTGACCCATCATCCCCAAGGACCACTTGTCTTCTATCATTATATATCAGAGTGTACGTTCTGTAAATTCATGTAGAATCATATGTAATATCCTCTTTTGGTGTTTTCTCACACATCAAAATTACTTTCATCCATGTCAATTTGTCTATCAGTAATTCATTTTTTTCTTCCCACTGGAAAACAACTTTTATTGAGATCCCACTTGTTGTAAAACATGCTTCTTATATTAGGTGCCTTGTTCCTTAGCAATCTAGTCTTTCTTAAGTGGTTTCATGAATGCTTTCTCCTCCATGGTCTGGAAGTGGCATAACCAAACTTGGAGGTGGTGTCTATGAATTTAAGGTCGATTTTCTCCATTTGGTCTGCACCAGTAGAGACTTACACAGAGAACACAGTTACATGATCTCTTTACCTTTTGACAGACATTTAGATAGTTGTCAGGTTGGAGCTACTACAAACAGATGCTGTGAACATTTCTACTAAGTCTCAATTAATATTAGTCCTTAGAGTTTTCAAAGTTGTTCTGACAGTTGTATTTTCTTGAGAACTTTAGACTTGGCTTGTTCATTTGTACTAGAAAGTTGCTGAGGTTTTCATCGGAATTGCATTGTATCTAGAGATCACTAAACAATATTGATGATTGATGAGTGTAATATCTCTTTCCATTTATTTTACACTCATTTAGTTTCAGAAACATTTTTGTGGTTTTCAGGGTATGAGAAATAATTCACCAGATATATCTTTAAATATTTTATATCTTTATGGTATTACAAATGGCAATTTTAAAGTTTCAACTTTTGATTGTTCTTTGCTAATAGAAATACTATTGAAATTTGTATATAAACCTTCTATTCTGCAACTTGCTAAACTCACTAGTTCTAGTTATATTTTCTGTGTAATTGTATATTCCATAGGCATCTTTTTGCATGGATATTCACTTTGAAATAGTAACTTACTTTGCCTATGTATAAGATAGTTCTACATTTCTCTTTCTTCCTTTTTAATTCTTACTTTACTCCACTGTCTAGAATTTCCAGTATAATGTTGAACGGAAGTGGTAAGAATGGACATTTTCTGGTGTTAAAAGTTAAGTATTAAGTATAATGTAAACTTTAAAATTTTGCAGATGCTTATTATTGAGTTGAAATTTTTCCTCTTACTATTAGTTTTCTGAAACATTTTATTAAAAATTGAAGTTGAATTATATCAAATGCCTTTCCTGTCAAAATAGCTCGAAGTGAGTGTTGTAATTTAAATAAAAAATGCTACCCCAAAACTTTCATATATTCATCAGTGGGGCTTCTAGGGGGTGGTTGGGTTATGGGGGTGCTGTACTTATCAGTGGATTCAACCAATGGTGAGTTCCATGGCTACATGTGTTGTTGGAGATGGGGACTTGTCAGAAGAGGTGGGTCACTTGGGATGTGGCCAGGAAGTGTGTATCTTCCTCCCTGGCTCCTCCCTTCTCCCTGCTACTTGCTGGCTGCCAAAGTATGAGCAGCTCTCTTCCATCCAGGTCTTCTCACACATTGTTTCCGCCTTGGAACCAGTCAAGAAGGGACTGTAACTGCAAGCCAGAACAAACTTCTCCTTCTTTAAATTGCGAGTAACAAGTCTCTTGTCCAGCAATGAGGAAAGTGACTTAGACAATGAATGATGAAAAATACTAATCTCAAAAACAGAGAAGAGACTCTTGATACAGACAGAAATAAAGACAAAGGTAACAGCAAATTTCTTATCAGAAACACTGTAAACAAAATAAGAGTGGAGCAACATCTTTTAAATACTAAAATAATAAAACTGCCATGCTAGCATTCTATACCAAGCAAAAATAACTTTCAAAAAAATCAATAACAGAAGCCGGGCGTGGTGGCGCACGCCTTTAATCCCAGCACTCGGGAGGCTGAGGTAGGCGGAGCGTTGTGGGTTCGAGGCCGGCTTGGGCTACAACGCAAGCACAAGGTCGGCCTGAGCTACATAGTGCGACCCTGCCTCAAAAAAAAACCCGGGCCGGGAGTTTGGCTCAGTGCCTTAAGCGCCTGCCCTGGCAGGCGTGAGGTTGTGAGTTCAATCCCCGGTGCCGAAAAAAAAAAAAAAAAAAAATCAATAACAGAGTGAGGACTACTGAAAATGGTAAGTATGTGGGTTGGTATATGCATATATAATTTTTTCTTTAAGTTATATTAAAAGATTATTGACTGTTTAAAGAAAAAGTAATAGCAATGTATATGGTATATTATGGCATATATAGAAGGAAAATGTCTGACAAGAGGATAAAGGAGAGGAGAAATAGACAGATACTATGTAAAGTTCTTATATATGACATGGTATTATATCACTTGAAGATGGACTGTGATAAGTTGAAGATGTATCAGCTCTAAAGCAACTGTTAAAATAAGACAACTAAGGCTTACTGCTAAATTCAACAAATGAGATAAAATAACTAGTCAAGACAAAATAAATTATTAGAAGAACAGACAGGAGCATACAGAAAAGAAAGGAGTGATAACAGATTGAAGTCCAAACCATATCAATGATAATGTGAGTCTTGTTTTCATTCAGGGCAGGGCTATAACTTCTCACTTCCTCCCACGGGATCTAGCACAGGCTTCATGCTAAGTGTGTTGTCTCATTTAGAGGAATCTAAAACTAAAAGCCATTGTGTCTGTATTCTACAGAACCACCTGAAGTGCGATGGGGTTGCTACTCGATGAAGCTCATGCCCAAAGCTGTAGTTCTATGTAACTGCTGCAGATTTCAATTCTGAGCTCTGTGCACAAAACCACTCCCTGTTGACTGCAGTAAGAGGTCTGGAGTCACGGAGTAGAGGGGTAAGGAGAAAGGAGAACTCTGGCTCCAGAGGTGGTGAATCCAGTAACCAGTCCTCAGTCTCTCTAAGCTCTCTTAATTGGCTTCTTTGCTTCATTGAGCAGGCATCACTGCCCCACTCACACCTCTGACTTCCCTCTCTGTGCTCAGGGAGCTACATATGCTCAAGCAGGCTCACTAATCTCACTATCAGAGGCTCCTGAGTGAGCTGGAATCCTCTGGAGCCCACCTATCAAGATATGCTTCTCAGTATAAGACCACAGGCTCTTACATCCTTCTATTTGCCCAGCAATGTTCCACGGTTGGCATAGGCTCCTCTATTCCCCTAGTACAATGCCTGACTGAGGGTGGGTGGCTCTCTGAAGACAGGAGCTGCTTGCTCCTCCTTTGTGGCCTCATTGGAGCATTCTCACTCATGGCCTGGCTCATGCGCCACCGTCTGCTGTGAATGACCTGAGCTTTATCCTCACCAAAGAGGGAAGCTGGTTTTTCTCCTCTTCCTGACCTCAGTGTGTCTGTATGAGCCACTGTCACCTCAAGTAGTGGCCTTTCTGTCTCTAAGAATCTGGCTGTTTCATCATTTCCTTGCCTTTCATTTCTTTAATCTCCTCCCTCCCCTTTCGTGGGAGGGGATGCAGCTGGTTTCATGATCTCCCAATTTGAACCGCAATCAATGTCCCACCAGGCATGGCTTCCCATATACTTGACTTTATCTTAATAAATAATCCAACATATTTAGCAGAAATCATTGCATCTTTGTTTAGGGATTAGGACTGGAGATATATTTAAACTGCACTGAGCACTGGTAATCCTGCAAGGGCTGAAGGAATCCTGATAGCGAGACGGCCACAGCAGTTAGCACACTCGCTCAGCTGCAGATATTATTAAAGCAGCTGTCTGGGCTTGGCACAGAGCAGATAGCAAGAATCAGTATGCACGATCATATATGTACATAGGCTCACGCTGGCATGCAAGGGTACAGACAAGCATACCTGCCTGCACATGCCACATACATGAGCACATGTAATTATGCTTGGAAACCAACACAGATTCACATGCACCTGCATAAGCACAGACATATGGGAAACATGCCTGTTCATGCATATGGAAATATATATACCTATTCCTATAATTTGGAAGTAACTACAGGGACATGTCAGTGTATATATGCACATGTGACCACCTCCCTGCACTTTTACAAAACAAAGCAGAACAAAACACCCTGTTGCTCTGTAGCTTTCTGGTTCAGGGTGCAAACTGAGGCCATAAGGTCCTGGGATCCAGATATACAGTTTGAAAACAGCTCTGGATAACTGTTTCTGCCTGTTTCTCTATCTTTTCTATCTGACACAGAAGGTCTCTATCTCCCCAGGGTTTCACCAGAGCCTTTTTGGTTGCCTTAGGACTAAGAATTACTTGGAAACCCTATTAGAATCTATCCGTTTAGCTTTTCTCTGTCTCAGGAGATAGGCCACCACTAATAGTATTAAAACATCTCAGCTACACCCCCATAGTCTTCCATGAAGCCACTGCCCCAACCACTAGCCACTTGGGTGTTTCCTTCATTTACTCTTTCCTTGTCCCAGCAAGTACTCCTGGGGCTTCTGCTGAAGGTCCACACCTGTGTGATGAGTGCAGCAGGACACAAATATACACAAGGCACATTTGTGCCTTTGCATCCTGTGGGAGTACCACACTTACATACACACAGTAGTTATATCATATAAAGATGGTTGTATAATCGTACAACAATATTAAGTCCCAAATGAGCATGTGCTAGGGGTCCCCAAGACCATGTTTGAATATTCATTCAGAGTGCTCACAGGACTTAGCCCATAAGTGTGCTCACAGCCAACATTCACTAAAATGATGTGGTAAGACACACAGCTGGGTCATACGGGGAAAGGCACCCAGAGTCTGGGGAAACCCAGGCACTGGCTTTCTCTTGCTGTCCTCCTCTCTCAGCAAGGAAAGTGCAGCAACACGTGCATGATGCTTCTGTGCAGGGTGATCCTAAGAAATGCAATGATAGATTCTAGTTGGAGCTCAGCCAGGTAGGCACAGGCTGCTTTGTGTGTGCCAAAACTCTGGTCCCTGAGAAGTAAAGCAGGTGTTCAGCTTAGACACAACAAAGGCACACAGAGCCACTATGTCATTGAGGAAACATGTTGTGGATACACAGAAGAGACCATTTACTGATCATGTTCCCAGATGTCAGCCAAGGGTAAACTTGCAAGCAAGTCTTTCTAAGGAGAGAGGTGTCAGACCTGCTCTTAGTCTTCTGTTTGGAAGAGAAATGAGTGTGAGCTAGGACATTTAATGAAGCAGGGTTTCAAGCTGCGTTGTGGAGAATGGGTGGCATTTGGCCAGGCCAAGAGGACTGGACATGGAGAATGCAATGTCTTGGCTCACCGAGAGAACAAACAGGTACTCAGGGGGCTGAGTGAGGACAATTGGAAGATTAGGGCTGGTCTGAACTATTTAGCAAGACCTTGTCTCAAATAAAGTTTCAAAAGGACTGGGAATGTAGCTCAGTGATAGAGCACTTACCTAGCATGCACAAGGCCCTGGTTTCAATTTCTAGAATGGAAAAAAAGAAAGAGAGAGAAGAAAGAAAGAAAGAAAGAAAGAAAGAAAGAAAGAAAGAAAGAAAGAAAGAAAGAAAGAAAGAAAGCAAACTTAGTGAGGAATTTATTATATTTAAAGAAATCCTACATGATAATGCGAATTTAGATCCAGTTCTTTAAGAGTTATAAACCTATTAGTGTAAAAGGGAAATAAACAACTAGCCCAGTTACTTCATTTGCAGGATGAGAAGGGAGGGACTGGTGCATCTTAGAAAGTTCTTGCGCATTCAGATCTAGCTGAATGCTAGACCTGAAGAGGGAGGAGGGAGTGTGCCAGGTGAAGACGGAAGAGCGGGAACACAGGGTTCCATGACTGAACATGCAAAGGAATAGAGGAGAGAGGATGTGAGTAGCCCAATAATCCATACCAACTTATTGCTCCTGGGCAGGGTAGGGAGCCACAGGCATTTTTTAAAAATGTATTTGGATTTTATTATTGTTGTTGTTTAAGCTATAATAAGATACCCATCAACAGGACAGTTTCACACTCAATTATGTAACTGATTATATCATTGCATGACCATCAAATATGTAACCGTATTATAGTGAGGTCACCAGGCTTCTTAAAGGCTAAAGGGCTTTTTGTCATTCTTCATCCTTCTGTCTCTAACTCACATCTAATATATTCACACATGTCCTGTTGTCTGGACTTCTAAACACATCCTCAGTCGGAGTGTCTCTTGCCATCTTCACTACCATCACCAGAGTCCAAGCCAACAATGTCTTTCTCCTATTTTGTACCCTTCCAACAAACAAATCACATCATATTTTTCTCCCGCCTAAAACTTTACACATGCACTGCCTTTGATACAGAGATCACACTGGTTAGTAAGGTTTAATAATACAGTGTCTGACTCCTGTTAACCTCTTGGGCCTCTGCGGTGTCACTCTCCCTGCTGTTTGTGGGGCTATACCCACTCTGGCCTTCCTTTTGTTCTTGGGCCACACCAAGCTCATTCTTGCTCTAGGGACTTTGTACTTGCTGTTCTCTCTGCTTAGAACTCTCTTTCCCAGGTCACTAGGTTGCCAACTCCTTCTGATGTTATAGATCTCTTCTGAGACACTACAGAGAGAATTTGCTTAGCTTTTGTTCTTTCAGATTCCACCTTTATCACCAACTCCATATTAATGATTCACCATTTGGTTACCCAGTGTTTTTTTTTTAATATAAATTGTTAGGGCTTGGATCTAAAGTGTCCCCCAAAAGGGAAGGCTTAGTCCCCCATGCAGCAGGATTCAGAGGCAGGGCTTTGAGGGAAGTGATTACATCACAAGGACTCTGATCTTGTCAATGAATTAACACATGGATGGGTTCCTAAGTGAATGAACTGTTGGGAGGTGGTAGAAACTCTAGGAGGTGAGTGTAGGTGGAAGAAGTAGGTCACTAGGGAATGTGCCCTGGTGTATTTTACCCAGCTTTTCCTCACTCTTTTTCTGCCTCCTGGCTGCCATGAGGTGAGCAGCTTTCCCCCACTATGCTCTCTGCCATGATGTTCAACCTCGCCACAGGCCCATAGCAGTGGAACCAGTTGTCTATGAACTGAAACCTCTTCAATCATGAACCAAAATAAACCTTTCCCCTTTTAAATTGTTATTCTCAGCTGTTGTATCCTAGTGAAGCTGACACAGAACTATGCACTAAATAAAGAGCCTCTCCTTCCCTCCTAGCATAAAGTCTCAATGGCGAGAGCAGTAGGGGTCCCATGGCCACAGCATCAAGGATTAGGAAAGCAAAGAAGGAGGAGGGAAAAAAAGGAGAATGGAGCCAGGAGGTCACCAAACCAGGGAACCAAACACAGACTGCATCAGTCACACATCTGCCAGGGCCAGGCCTGAGTGAACACCTCCAGCACGAGCAAGAGCAGAGGCTGGAGGAGGGCTTTGCAAAGGACTCTTCAGCAGGCAGGAGGACCGGGTCGAGTGCCCTTCCCACCCACACCAGCCAAAATGGCCTCAGTGAAACAGGGACCCTGGGAACTGCAGTGGCCTCCAGGGATTCTCTTCCATCCCCACTCCCATGATCTGTGGGAGTTGAGACTCTTTTTAATGGCACATTAGAAGCATTCCTCGCCTCCCCTGGGTTAAATAGAGGAAGGAGGGAGGAAGAAGCAGACCTGGGGCCTGGGCAGTCCTTCCCTGGTGCAATAACATGTGATGGACAAGCTGTGAGCCCATTGGCCTCTCTGGCCCTGGGAGGACCTGAGTCTGTGCCACGCACTGCGGAGAATAGCTCCACACTGTTTGTGTGGTTGCGACTCCCCAGCAGATGGTGAATCAGACCTTGATGCCTCTGTGTGTTCTTTGTACGTTTTACTTGTTGGTAATGAATTTACAAATCCTTTAAGTACGGAAAACAGAGCCTTCCCATGAGCTGAACAGATGGGAGAGAAGGCTTTTGAAAGGCTTTTCAAAGTGGCCTTTTTTTCCACCCCTTCCTGGCTTAATATCTCTTTCCACATCTACAAATGCTTTATTAGTCAGGGATGAGGTAGAATCTGCCCTGCCTTTTTTTTCTCTAGTTCCCTGGAAAATATGAGGCCTGCCCCAGGCAGGAACCCATTAGCAAGATGGCCCAGGTCCCTGGGCAAGAACTTCAATGTCGGTATCCTAGAGCGCAGTGTAACTTACAGGAAGATAGAAGAAAAGGATGGGGGACTTCTTGGAAAGCTTCTCGGGACTTCCCTGGCAGGGAAAGAGGTTCAGTGCTTCTTTCTGAGCATCTAGAGCAGGTTGGACTGCAGGTTAGAGTTAGGGAAAGTTGCATGACCAGCTCCAGTGTTTTACCTTCCCCTGATCCATGACTTTGCTGTATAGTTTTTCAGTGTCACCCACCTCAGAGGGGCCCAGTGCCCCATTTCTTGATGCTGGACTCAGTTATGTGGCTCACTTTGGCCAAAGGAATGTTAGTAGATGCAAGGCAAGCAAAGGCTTCTTGAGGGTTATATGTGTCAGTTTAACAGGGCTAAGGGAACCCCAGGGAGCAGGTGACAGAATTTCTGGCTGTGTCTGTGAAGGTGTTCTGAAAAGGTGATCTTTGAGTTCATAGACTGAGGAAAGCAGACAGCTTTCCCCAGTACAGGTGAGTGTCATCCAATCAGATGTGAATCTAAGAAAAACAAAAACATAGAACATATTTGCTCTACATGAGCTGTGACATCTTTCTTCTTTGCCTTCAGAGTTTCGTGCTCCTGATTTTTTGGTCTTGAGCTCCAACTGGGACTTTTATCAAGGGCTTCCCTGGTTCTCAGTCCTTTGGGCTTGGACTGAAATTATGCCACCAGCTTTCCTGGATCTCCAGCTTGCAGGCAGCAGATCATGAAACTTCTTAGCCTTCATAATCCTGTGAGTCAATCACTTTCAATAAATCTCTTTCTATACATAGTCATGCATTGTGTAATGACAAGGATCTATTCTGAGAGATGTGTCACTAGAAGATTTTATTATTGCACAACCACAATAGATTGTGGTTACAGAAACCTAGATGGTACAGCCTACTACACACGTAAGCTATATTCCATTTGTGTGCAGCCACTCTCATATGTGCAGCCTGATATTGATGAATACATCTTTATGTCATGCATGATTGTTATGGTTTATGCCTGGATGCGCCCCCCCCCCCAAGCTTTATGCAGTCTTAGAGGAGGCTGAGTCTAGCATTTGTGATTGGTTTGTTGTCTAGCTCTGGGATTGGTGGTGTGAATGCTGCACCCACCCAGGGGCAGAGCCAGCATACAATATAAGGGAGGGAAGGAGGCGTGCTTTTCCCCTTTTTACCCTGTTCACTCTTGTCACTTGCAGCCGCCATGAACAATTGCCTTTTAGCCATGCCACCCTGCCTCAGAGCCAGCTAAGTATGGACTGAAAGCTCCAAAAACTGTAAGCTAAATAAACCTTTCCTTCCTTCATTTTGAGCATCAGGTATTTTGTCTCAGCAATGAGAGAAAAGTAGCCAAGACAATTACATATATATATATATATATATATACACATATATATATATGTATGTATATATACACACACACACACACACACACACATATATGTATATATCACATTGGCTCATGCTTCTGAAGAACAGTGAGTAATACAGGCATTAAATGACTTGCAGATTGAACCTTGTTCTCTTGCCCCAAGAGGACATGCTGAGCAAGCTTGCAGTTCCAGGAGGAGGAAGAAAAGGAAGAGGAGGAGGAGATACATATGGCTGTGCCAGTCACCTGTAAACTACAGACACAGACTCAGAGCCAGGACAGGCAAAGCAGTTGCCTGTGATCCAAAGTCTGGACAACAGACTTTCTCCCATTTAGACAAAACATGAGGCCATCAATGGCTATGACTTACTGACTTTGTAACTAAATGAAGAGGCAATCACTATACTAACCTCACAGGGTTGTCTTAAAGATTCAGTGACATAATAAACTGCAAACAGCACAGCCTCGGCCCATGTCAAGCATTAGAAATATGTCATTTATTGAATTATTTCTGAGTATTACTTTTAATCATTTAAACAACCCTCAATTAAATTGTTACCTCATTTTATAGGGATGTTGAAGCACAGAATAGTTAAGTAGTATAGCCCCAATTACATAGCTGGATTTGCAAAAGAACTAGGATTGAGACTCACATATATGAAAAGATGGAAGCATTTAGAAAACATACACACACACACACACACACACCCAAAGTCAGCACCGGTCCACATACAGAGCACAGAACCACTGGGGCCAGCACAAAGGAAACTTGAAACAGTCTAGAGTAAAGTTTCTCAAACTTGACACTACCGATGCTTTGAACTGGCTAATCATTCATTTGGAAGAGACTGCTCTGCCTCTGTAGGATGTTGTCTGACCACTAGGTTCCAGCAGTACCTCTTCTACAAGCAGTGACAACCAAAACATTTTCCCATACACTGACAAATGTACCACAGGGGGAAAAATCATTCCTTGTTCAGAACCACTGGCATGTAGGCATCAAGAAAAGTTTGCAGTAGCAGGCAGGATCTGAGGTATTGCACTTGGGGTGTGTATACCTGTTCCTAAGCTGTGAGTTTCAAGCACCAATCAAAAATTTTAAATTAAAAATAAATGAAAACAGATCATTTCAGAATGAGATGCTTTTTCCAGGAAAAATGTAGCTGGAAATCTTGCACTAATATTCTAAAAAAGCATCTGATCTCAAAAGCTAAGCAGTGTTGGGCCTGGTTAGTACTTGGGTAGGAGACCACCTGGGAATACCAGGTAATGTAGGTTTAAGTCTATGGCCATAATGCCTACTCCTTCTAAAAGTAATATCATATATTTCAAAAATGTGAAATAGAAGACGTTTGTAGAATTCAATTGGGTTATAATTTACATTGTATGAGTTTACTTTCTTGAGAGAGTTTATCAATTGTGTATTTGTGTTTACCAGCATAAGACATAGAGGAGTTCAAAAGTACAATACATTTGGTACCACTCTTTAGCTTTAGGGCAAATTTCCTACATGGTCCTAACTATTCTTCCTGTTTTTCTAATTTCTCTAGGGGAAGTACAACAGTTATTATAGATGGAACCAAAAGGAGAATTGGAATTTGGTATCAGTGTCCTGGCTTTGCTACTATTTTCAGTTTCTCATTCATTACTTCATAGTTCGGGCTCTTCTCATTGCAGTAAAAAAGGCACGTTATAGTACAAGATCTACTTTCCTTTTGACGACCATATTAGTTTCCTGATTCTGCCATAACAAAGTACCACACACTGAGTGTTTAACACAGCCAATTTATTCAGTGCTCGTGAGACTCAAAGCCCCAAATCAAGGTGTCAGGAAGGATGGCTCTTTCTCGGGGTTCTGAGGGACACTCTGCTTTGCCCCTTCTGACTGACTACAGGCAATCTTTTTTTTTTTTTTTTTGCAGCACCGGGGATCGAACTCACAGGTTCACACCTGCCAGACAGGCGCTTAAGCTGCTGAGCCAAACTCCCAGCCCTGCTACAGGCAATCTTAGACATGCTTTGACTTGATGATGCATAATTCCAAACACTACCTTTGTTGCCTCATGACATTCTCCTGCTGTCCTTCTTTTCTTATAAGGGCACCAGTAGAATTGGATTAAGAGCCCACCCTATTCCATTATATTTTATCTTAAATAATTACATCTGCAATGGCCTTATCTCCAAATAAGGTCACTTTCAGACAACCAGAAATTCAACTTATCCATGCAGGACATATTTCAGTCCATATCAATAGCCTGTCTGTGTGTGCTCACTGGTCTCTCAATGAACTTCTCTCCACCCAACCCACCCTCCTCGCAAACATCACCCAAAAGAGATCATTCCCCTGCAATCCTAGAATCAATCCCACATATCCTACCAACACTTCCATCAACTCTGACCCACAGGATTCTGCATCAGGACTGTTTTCCTGCAGTGAAGGAGATACTTTCCCTGCACCACTGCCCTCTTCTCCCCAGGTTCCTTGGCACCTCCATGACTTGCATCTGCAGAGCGAAGGCCTGAGAGCCAGGTTTCATCCAAGGCCATGAAGGAGGTGGGCTTCGTTGGATGGCAATTCCAGGAAATGCAGCCTTTCCTCTGCCATTAAAATGGGCTGTTTCTACCAGGTCCTAGAAGTCTCAGGAGCCTCAGATGCTCTTATATTAGAAGGGGACTCAGTCTTCATGCACACACAAGATAGGAAACTTCCAACTGCTCTGAAGTGGGCAAAATAGGTGAATAGTGGGGGAAATGTGAGAGGGATGGAATGGAGATAAAGTACCAACAAGACAGGCTTGAGCAGGGAGAAAGGATCCAAAGAAAGAAATAGCAGCCCTGGGTTAAATCAGTGGGAAAAATGTCTCAGGGGCTGAGATTGAGAGACAGGAATGGAGGAGACCCATTGATAGCTGCCCATAATCTGATCTGGGCTGGCACAGCAATGCTCATTAGGAAGTTGGTCAGCATCCAGAGGCTGACAGGGACATACTCTTCTCCCATCAACCCAGCAAATGCTGGGAACAAACTTTGGGGTAAGAGTTAAAATTTCTGAAATTTGCGACCTGTTGAAATGGCCCTGTGGCCAAGCAGATCCCTACCAAGGAATTCCAATAAAGTGACCAAGTGACTCACCCAAAGAGCATCAACCTGAATGCATATTGGAGGAAGTAGTACTAGCTGAGGGCTGTTATGTTTGATATCTTACATCACTAGGTTTGGGCCTCTCTGGCCTCATTTATAAAGTGGAGAGAAGTAAGGACCTTGAAAGCCCTCTCCTAAACTTAGGGACCCTGTGTCAGGCTCCAGGGATAGAAACTAAGGGGAAAAGAAAAAATTTCCTTGAAGTTCTTTCTCCCACCTGCTCCCTCTTTAGCTTCCCCTCCTAGAAAACCCTCCTCCTTGCTGATCCAGCTGTGGGTTTCTCGTTAGAACTCCGGCCTCATAAATGCCTCCATGGCCACCAATCAATGTTCTAAAAATGTAATATGCATACCAACATAATATGTAGAACCCCACCACAGCGGAATTCTTCTCTCCCCAAAAATCAATCGTTAAAGTGTATGTAAAATGACAATAGCACTAAACTCCACATAATGAGGCCATCGTGCTAAGTGAACACCTGATTTAAGAAGTGTCTCAGCAGTGCGGGGTTGCATGTAATCAGGCTGCAGCAGGAAATGGGCTGGCTTCCAAGCGAGCAGAGCAGACGCCTCTAGAGGTATCAGAGGCCCAGTGCCTGTTGGAGGTAGTGGGGAGAAGCCGGGCTCACAAGTGAGGAGATACATCCCTTATCCAGGTCCTCTTCCTTCTCCCATATCCTTGCTCCAAGAAAAATGGGAAATTAAAGCTCAGAGGAAAGAGAAATAACAAAAGAGGGAGAGTATCAATGCAAAGGGGACAAGGGAGGATGGAGAGCCAGAGAGACAGGAAGGAGGAAGAGGCTCCAAGGAAGGGAGTCCCTCTGTCCCTGGGAACTGATGTGGCTAGAACCCCAGCTCAGCCCTCAGGTCCAGAACCTGCCCTGTGCCTTCATTTGCAGGGAAAGAGACAGCCGCTGAGGGACAGATAGGTATTGGCCAAGAAAGAGCTGGGTTTTTCCATTGAAGCTGCCTCTGTCCTCCTAGTATACCCCCAAAGCACTTCCCCACTTTCCAAAATACACTTATCACTTTCCAAAATACTCTCAATACATCTTTTTTAAAATGCAACTTTTGGGTTGGGGATGTAGCTCAGAGATACTGTGCCTGCCTGGTACCAAAAATAAATAAATAAATAAATAAACAAATAAATAAATAAATAAAATGCAACTTTTCAGGCATATTGTAACTGAGAGGTTAAAATAGATCTTTAAAAATTCAGTCGTTGTTTTTTTTTAATAATCCGTTTCTCTGGCTTTCTCAGGCTGACAGCATAAGCCACCAAGCCCCAGCCCTGGTGCCAAAGAGGATTCACCATTCTCTGAGCCTCTCTCGTGAGCTGAAACCCAGCTAAATCTGTATATGCACATTTCTTGCTGTTTGTTTTACTTGGGATATAAAACAGAGTACTTCTGTGTGCTGGGCTGGGTTAGAGGAAGACTAGCTGCACTCTCAATTTGACTAAATTGTGAATAAACTCAACTTTCCATTTTAATGGGTTTTTCTCTTATTCTTGAAGGCAGCCAGGGAACAAATCTAAGCAGCCAGAGCCCCGACGCAGGCCTTTGACTGAGCCCCACAGCGGTGATGCTTGGCTCTCGCTCTCTCCTCCCCTCTTTGAAGAAGAGGCAAAGTGAGCATCTTGGAGGAAGCACACATCCTCAGGTATAAAAGTAGCACATGCCGTGCACTAAGTGAGGTGCAGGTATGACCCAGGGACCACAGTGAGACACTCCACAGACTTGACCCGATGTGGAAGAGGACCAGGCCCCCAGGTGGTGAAGGGTAACTGGAGGAATGGGCCATTCCTCAGACCCAGAGGAGAACAAAGCTTGGTCTTGCAGGAGGTATAGGAGTCAGTGAGGTGAAGAAGAACATTTGCAAATGCATAAAGACCAAACAATGGAGACCTACTGGAAAACTCTGACAATTCAGCACCTGGAGAAATAGCAAGAATGGAGGTCAAAGTGCCTGCTGCTTACCTCCAAGACTTTATGCAAAGACAAAAAAGACACAGATCTGGGTTGGGGATGTAGCTCAGAGATACTGTGCCTGCCTGCACGATCTTTCTGTCTACATGATGACAGCAAAGACTTACATTTAACCACAATTTGACTGAGACTGTCTTGGTGAGGAAGGCCCTTTTCATACCTGAGTCAATCATAGGAAAGCTGCCGCAGATGAGCGGCAATCAGGAAACAGGTTCTCGAAGAAAAATGACTCTGTGCCTGCAAACCTCTGCCCTTGGTGCAAAGGCAGCCCATTTCAGAGATGGCACTAGGGGGGACTTCATAAAGGGCAATGCTTCTGACAAAGTAAGGACACCCAAGATGTAAAGTGATGAAATGAATACCTCTCCCTTGCTCTCCAAATAGACACATTCTGCCCATCCTTCAAATCCCAATTCACTTCCCTCCCCTTCTGTGATGTTCACCCAAGTCACCTAGGGACGTGGGACACTGCCTCAGACCTATGGAGTTATTCTGTGGGCCATAGGGCCTCACGATTTCTCTGCAGTATGCCTCAGCTGGTTATCTAGTCATTTATCCTTATCAGGTAGCCTCCAGGAGGGCAGAGCAATCTTATAGTCACATTGTTGTAATATATGTGCACATGTAATGTATATTGCATATAATGTTGTATTATGTGCATATATTGCATTCAGTTCACACACATTCTATCTCTTTATACAAAACACATAAGTGCGCATATTACACATTCATATATATGAAAGGAACTGGGTGTTTAGGTGGAGGGATGAACCACTAACTTATTTCAGAATCATCCGTGACTGATGGGTTTTTCACTGGGGGAATTTATAGGGTGTGGGCAGGGATGCTTCCTGCACCTGGACCTTCGCTTTGGAACCTGGCGTTGTGGAGATTTGTTCAGAGGCTTCCTAGAGGCATTGCCACCTTGAGAGTTCAGAGAGACTTAAAGGAAAGTAAAACCCAATGTAAGGGCTCTCTTCCAAGAAGTCAGGGCTTGCAAGTGGGTGCTCGCTCCTTTCCTAGGCTAAGCAAGAGCCTCAGCAGCGGTGCCCACTTCTGCAGCTTGTCTCTCTCGATTCCTGGTGGGCTCCAGCCCCTTTGCTGATTAACTGCTGGGAGACTGGGCCTCAAGACCGATTAGCATTCCTTTTCTAATTTTAAAGATTCCGAGGATCATTTTCTAGGGTTCTTCTGTTCATTTAGACAAAACTGAGTCCTTCCCAAGCATCCTGCTTCCTCCTAGTGTCCCTCCATAAAAAGGAACACCAGGGCGCCCATTCTATTCTGAAAGCTTTCTTCCAAAGTTAAATTACTAATTAGAAATTATTTATACTCCCAGCATATGCATGTGTGCTGCGGCCCAGCGTGTTGTTTTCACGAGCCCCCTGATCCCCACCCACTGCTCTTTAAATGTCCCCATTACTCTGGCTCTCCACGCTGATTTCCAGTCACCTGCACCTCAATTCCCCTGAACCGCTCTGCTGGTCAGTGTATGCCAGGACCCAGTCACCTCCACTCCATCCATCTTTCTAAGGGTCTTTTGTCACTGGCCAGTAGTGTGCTTGGAAAATCATGATGGAGATGCCTTCTTCCACTTCTCTGGTGAGGGAGAGGTGGGTCAGGCATGCAAAAGGCCAGAGCTTTCTGTGAACCATAGGAGGAGTCTCAAGAAGCCATGGTGATCTCAAGGTCACACACACACACACACACACACACACACACACACACACACAGTCTCATTGAAATAATCCAATAGAAGTCTGAAAAATCTATTTGATCATTGAATATCTGGTAGGGAGGCAGCTTCAAATTCAGGTGCCTATGACCCTTAAGCCTTAGCTGTTATCTTATTGTTGAAACTTCTATGCATTTAAAAGAGGAGCTTTAATCACCTGTAAAATGGAGACCAAGGAGGTATGTTCAGAGCTAAGAGAAAAGGAGAAAGTCTGATGGAGAATGGGAGAATGGAGGAACAATGAAATACACTTGTGCTCCTCCAATTTACAAATTGGAATCATCTGCCCTGGGTGTGCCTGGTGCACTCCAGCCTTCCCCTGCAGTCTAATTAGGGATTCTAGGCAACTGACAGTGCTCCAGAACATGCATCAAGCAAAATCCCCGATCTGCAAGCCGATTCATATAACAGCTTCCCTAATAAAGCATGAGGTACAGCTGCCTGCGCACATCTGTTTTCTCATAGATCTCCGGCAAACCTGAAGAAAACAGGAGAGGCAGAGCCAACACTGGCCCAAAATACATCCATTCTGTTTCTGTGAAGGGGCTCAGCATTGAAGGCTTGGCTCCAACCCCTCAGAGAGTGTTGAGGGTACAGCTGGGTTCAGATGGAGAAATAATTATGAAGTTGTTTAATTCATTTTGTGAGCAAACATTTACTGAGTGTCTGCTCTATGCCAAGCATTGGGCTAGGCAATGAGGGCGTGGGGGAGGGAAAGTCATGCAAAGAGGTGAGGACCACACACTGTGTAGGTAGTATGATAAGGGTCTTCGTCTAGCTTTGTTAATCATATAGAGATGGCAGGATTATCTCTACCTATGAAGGTCTGAGAGGATGAGGAGTCAAAGAAGGTCTATAGTAGAGCAACCTTGAAGAATAGAATTGGAGAGCCCACATGAAATTTGAGAGAAAAATTGACTCAGAGTAGATCAACATATACCTTCCTCTATACATTTTCAGTGCATAGTTGTATGTTGGGTTTGATGGGACTTTACTTGTACTTTTCTCAGCCACCAAATGGACTGAAGTAGCCTTGTACCCTGCTTTACAATCTCACTTGCCAGCTACTCCAGCACTGCCCCAGGCTCTCCAAAGGTTTTAGAGATGATAGTTTGCTTTCATCAGCAAGGATGAGGCAACTTGAAGACTGAGTAGAGACGGAGCCCAACCTTAGCAATTATATCTTTACAGCATCCTATGCCCTTTCCCAAAATGCCTCAGACTGGTAACCAGCCCCTGTTTTCTGAAGATCAGATGTCCAGTTGACATAGCTCCCTAAATGAATGGTCCCTTAATATCTTTTCAGGTCAGAGATATCAAGCGATAAATGGTAGAGACCTAGTACAGTGTCAGGCATGTACTAGGGGCTCCATCTCTGTTTGTTGAAACTATTTATTATAATTACAGCTCACAATTTGTAGATAAGAACAACATATATTTCTCTGAAAAGTCTCACCTTCTGTCTCACACTATATACACACATATATACATATGAATGATATTTACATACAGAGCAATTGGAAACATAGAATATTTACAATACTTTTCAATTCACTATTCAGAGCCAGAAAAATAAGACATTTGACCCTTTCTCTTTCTGAGTGCTCACAGGCAAATTATACTTGAGTTCAGGACAACATTCTGTTCATTTTCACTGATGAAATGAGAAGATGAATGTGCCAAGGAAGGAAAAGCCTCCAGACTCGACAAATCAAGAATAAGATCCAGCTGTGTTTTCCAAAAGGTCCCAGCACAGTCTAAGGAAAAGAAGATTCTTTGACATTTCACATTTCTCTTCCATGGAAGGAGGCTGCGAAGAAGATTGTGGATGTAAATATATCTAGTCATCTTGAATCCACTTAGAAACTTTAAAGAGAAAACTCTACATGAGAGAGATCGCTCATACTCATACTTGGCAGTTGGTTTGAAGGATCAGACAAGGGCCATAAAGAACAGACTCTAGACTAGGCATGGAATTAAGTGACTATTAAGAAAAGAGATAATCTGAGGGGGAGACATTAAGTAATACACCCTTGGCTGACTCCAGACTATCTGCAGAATGAAATGAAGAAATAAGGAGGTGAGGACTTTCTAAAGTAGCAAAACAAGCCAACACTTAATGCTGACCCTTGACTTTTAAATGATAAAGATCCAGAAAACCTGCCCAAGGTACATTAATAGTACCCTATCATGTCCCATGTCCCTTCATTTTGTAATCACAGAACTTACCATTTCCAACCAGCTCACATTCTAACTTGTCCTTCTTTTGCTCATAACATCTCCTCATTAATCACTTTAAAATATTTCATGAGGTTAAAAAAAAAAAAAAGGAAAAAGAAAAGTAACCAAATTGGTGTAAAGGAAACAAAAAAACTCATAATTTCGTTCAAGTGTAGACACTTGAAAACCTAAAAGAAATGGTTAATTTTCTAGGAAAATGTAAATTAACAAAATTGACACAAAGAAAATAAAGAATTTAAACAGAATAATTACCAAAGGAGAAGTCTGATTTTTCAAAAATAATGTCAAAAAGCTCCTGCAAGGAAAAGTTGAAGCTAGAGTTTCACAGAATAATTCTGTCTAATGTGTAAGTAGCATATGTCTTCAGTGCTATTTTAAATAACTTCAGATCATAGAAACAAAAAATCACTTTCAAATTACTTTCATAAAGTTAGAATGGCAATGATAATAAAACCTGACAAATTAAGCACAAAGTAAGCCTGCAGAGAAACTTTAATGGAGACTATCAATGCAAACATCCTGAATGAAATGTTAGAATAAAGAAAAGGTTAAAAGAATAATGAACTATGACTAAGTGGCGATTACTCTAAGAATGCAAGGATGGTTTGAGTTTATTATTATAGTTGGTCATATAATTATGTGAAAAAGAATCTTTAAAAATGCTGAAGAAGTTTTTTTTAAAAAAAACCCAATACCGTTTCTTGATGTAAAAATGTTTTAAATATACACACTTCATCATTATGATAAAAATTTCATAAATGTCAAATCCAAAGCCTAATGCTTAGAGGAAGAACATAGTATAAGAGCCCCTATTAATATTAAAAACTAAATGATGATGTTCTTTTTACTCCTATCGCTTAATGTTTTTAAGGTATTATTCAATACAACATACAGGTAGGAAAGGAGAAAATTTAGTTCATATTATTTGTAGGTTATATGATTCAATAACAGAAAAGTTCTAGAAAATCAACTGAAATTTCTGCTAAACATAAAATACTTTAAAGATAATGAAAAATCTGTAGTCTTCCCTCACAATTGGAAGTTATAATGGATAAAGAAATCTTATTTACAAATAATCTCAGATATCTCACTAGTAAAAAATTTAACAACTTACAAGAAAAACTTTGTGTTTACAAGGAAACACTTTGAATATCTCTATGAAACAAAAGGGAAAAAGAACAAATAAAAAGACATGACTATTCTGTGTTAAGAAGACTCCGAATGATAAAGACATCAATACTGTCAAAATTATTCTGCAACTTCAAAGTTATCTTACCAAGTAAGTCAAATTTTAGACAATCTAAGGTTTACAAACAAGACAAATTTTACTTATTAGCAAGAAAATCGGGGGTGGGGTGGGGCAAAAGTCCATAAAAGGACATAAAGGGTCTAACCCTTCCAGATGTTGATATATATTATAAGGCTACAGCAATTAAGACAATATGGTATGGAGTCAAGACTAAGGATGTTAATAAAACAGTATGGAATCCTGAAGTATACCAAAATAGACTGAAAATGTAGCACTATCATATGTATGACAAATGTGGTTTTACATATTAGTTTGTGAAAGATAAATTGTTCAATCATTTTGATAGCAGTCATCCCAAAAAATTACAGTTAGAATCTCTACTTTATGCTCAAAGCTTAATCAACAATTTAAATGTAAAACATGGTACCACAAAGGCATTAAAAGAAAACATGAGATTTAAAAAATAATGTCAGTTTTGCAGAATGATTTAAAAAGATTTGACTATAATAATAATTTATCATAAATTTTGCCACATGACTATTTTTCAGTGACAAAAGTACTGTCAAATCACTTCCATTCAACATAATATTTGAAGTAACAACCAAGCAAGAGAAAATTTATCAAATTGGAAAGTGGGAAGTTGAATTGTTCTGTTAGTAGATAACATTATGTTATATATATAAAACAGTTTTCTATATATAGACTACACAAAACTATTGCAATAAATTCAGCTAAGTAAGTTGCAGGTTATAAAACTAACATACAAGAATCAGCAGTGTTCCTCTACATTAGTGGTGAACTATCTGAAAAAGAAATCAAGAAAACAATACAATTTACAATGACCTCAGAATAAATTTAACCAGGAAAGTACAAAATGTCCTCACTGAAAAAAACATTGATGGAAGAAATTGAGAAAGACACAAATAAGTGGAAAGATACCCTATGTTCATGGATCAGAAGAATTAATATTGCTAAAATGTCCATACTATCCGATGCAATCTGTAAGTTCAGTGTAATCCCTAGAGACATTCCTCACAGAAACAGAAAAAAGAATCCTAAAATTTGTGTGGAAACACAAGGGACTCCAAATAGACTAAAGTAGTCTTGATGAAAAAGGATAAAGCTACCCATTACTCAGAAGGCTGATGCAGGAGGATTGCTGCAAGTTTGAAGCCAGCCTAGGCTACCTAAGTGAGTTCCAGGCCAGCCTGAAGTACATAGTGAGACCCTGTCTCAGAAAGAAAAATAAGAAGGAGGAGGAGGAGGAGAAGAAAGAGGAAGAAGAATAGGAGGAAGAGGAAGAAAAAGAAGGAGGAGGAGAAGGAGGAGGCAAGAAGCACCATACTACTTGACCACAAAAGATACCACAAAGTTAGACTAACAAAATTCAGGACAGTACTGACATTAAAGCAGACATATAGGCCAATGGATCAGAATAGAGAACCCATAAATAAATCCACTCTTCTATAGCAAACTGATTTTTGACAAAATTACCAAGAACATACACATCGAGGACAGTCTCTTCCATAAATAGCATTGGGAGAAACGAACATTTAATTCACTCAAAATGGATGGAAATCTTAAATATAAGACTCAAAGTAACAAATATACTAGAGGAAAACAGAGAAAATGCTTCATAACATTAGATAAGATCTCAAAAACACAGGCAACAAAATGCAAAAGTAAACAAATGGGATGGCATCGAATTAAGCAGTTTCTGCACAACAAAACAATCAACAGGGTAAAGGCACAACTTATAGAATGGGAGAATATATTTGTCAAATATATCTGAAAAGGAATTAACATCCACAATGTCTGAGAAACTCTAAAAACTATGTGCCAGTCCCTTTCCATCACTGAGACAAAATATCTGATAAAGTCAGTTTATAAGGAAGAAAGGTTTGTTCGGGCTCACAGTTTTAGAGGTGTAGGAACCAGCTGCCTTTGTGCCTCTGGTCCTGTATGTCAGGAGTAAAATAAGTAACTCAATAAATTATGATATGTATTTACAATGAAACAATGTGCAACTATTAAAAATAAAGGTATTTTATACACTTATCTAAAAAAACTCAGTGTATATTCTTAGTTTTAAAAAAGCAAAGTACATCATTTTCAACCAGAAGTACTAGTTAATTCAGTACCAGAAGTACTAGTTGTACCAGAAGTACTAGTTAATTAAATAAGACAAGAAAATGATACAAAAGATATACAGATTGGAAAGGAAGAACTACAAATGTCTTGATTCACAACAATATGCTTGTCTCAGTAAAAAAGTCACAAAGAGGGCCGGGGATTTAACTCAATGGCACAAGTGCCTGCTTGGCAAGTGCGAGGTCGTGAGCTCAGTCCCCAGTACCACCCCCCAAAAAAAAAAGACAAGAAAGAAAAAGAAAAATTGAAAAGAACCAACAAAATAAAACTTCTTAGAACTAATAAGTGGTTAAAACAAGGTTGCAGAGTATAAAGTTAATGAAAGTTAATCATTTTCCTATATACTAATAATGAACAAATGGAATTTGAAATTAAAGACACAGTATCATTTACATTTATTAAACAGGTTGAAATCTAACAAAATATGTGCCAGGTCTGTATGAAGTAAGCTGCTAAACTTTGATGAAAAAGGTCAACGAAATAAATAAATGAAGTGGTCATCCGTATTCATAGATAGGAAGACTCAATATTGTCAAGATTTCAGCACCTCCCCAACTTATCTATAAGTTTATTGCAATCCTAATCAAGATCCCAACAAATTATTTTGTAGATATTAACAAAGTTATTTCTAAAATGTAAATGAGAGGCCGGGGGTTTAGCTCAGTGGCATAAGCACCTGGCAAGCCTGAGGTCATGAGTTCGATCCCCAGTACCAAAAAAAAAAAAAAAAGTAAATGAAAAGGCAAAGAATCAGAAAAACCAAAACAATATTGAAAGAGCTGAATAATTTGGAGAGCTGAAACTACTTGTCTTCAAAACTTATATGAAACTACATTAAGGAAGACTTTGTGGTATGGGTAAAAGAAAAAGGAAATAGAAGAGTGGAAGAGAATAGAGAGCCCTGAAATAGACCCACTTAAGTACATTTATCTGATCTTTGGCAAGGGAGAAAGGTAATACAATGGAGAAAAATGGTCTTTGGACAAAAAGTACTGAAATATCTGGACATCCATGTACAAAAAAAAAAATCTAGACATAGATCTTACATCCCACACAAAAATTAACTCAAAATGGGTCACAGGCCTAAATGCAAAATGCAAAGTTATAAAACTCCTAGAAGGTAACAGGTGAAAACCTAGAAGATGTGTATATGGCTATGACTTTTTAGGTAAAATATTCAGATGAGTCATGCAGGACCTTACAAACTGGATCACATTGAAATTAAAACTTGTAGTCTACAAAAGGCAGTATCAATAGAATAAGAAGATAAACCACGGATTTGGAAAACATTAGCGAAAGACACTTAAGGAGTGGTGGCTCATGCCTTTAATCCCAGCACTCAGAAGGCTGAGGCAGGAGGATAGCGGGAATTCAAGGCCCAGGCTGGGCCACATAGTGAGTTCATAGTGAACTGCATAGGCAGATCCTGTTTAAAAAAAAAAAAAAAAAACCCATGATAAAAGATGTAAGACTGTGATTCAAAATATACAAAGAACATTTAAAACTCAGCAATAAGAAAACAAACATCATTAAAAATGAGCCAAAGACATTCATAGACATCTCATCAAAGGAGATATACAGGTGACAAAAAGCGTATCTTAAAATACTCTACAACACATGTCATCAGGGAAATGCAAAGTAAAATAACAGTAAGATCCAGCACACACCTTACTAATTAGAATGGTCAAAGTCCAGAACACTGAAACATCAAATTAATCAAATAATGACAACGATGTGGAACAATAGAAACTGTCAACCATTACCTGGGGGAAAGCAAAATAGTACAGGCACCTCCTAGAACAATTTGTTAGTTTTTATAAAACTAAACATACGTCTATCATATAATCAGCAGTCAAGTTCCTTCTACCCAAAGGAGTTGAATATTCATGTCTTCACAATAACCTGCATGTGGTATTGATAACAGATTTACTCACAATTGCCAAAATATGGAATCAACCAAGATGGCCCTCAGTAGATGAATGGATCGATAAATTATAACAATGAGCTATCAAGCCATGAAAAAAAATCCAGAAAAAACTCAAATCCATATTATGAGTGAAAGAAGCCAATCTGAAAAGGGTTCATACTGTGTAATTCCTCTATATGATGTTCTAGAAAAGGAAACGCTTTGAAAGCAGTACACTCAAAACAAAAAACAGAAGTAGTTGCCAGAGACTGGGAAAACAAGAAGAATGAATCAGAGAGGCACGGGGGATTTTTAGGACAGTGCAGACACTCTGAATGGTAATGCAGTATATTGCTCTGTATGATAGAAAGTACATGTCAAAAAAAAAAAAAAAGAGAAAGTACATATGTCACTGTACATTGGTCCAAACCCACAGAGTGTTCACCACAAAGAGTGAACTCTAATGAAAGGCATAGACACTTGGTGATAAGGAAGTCAATTTAGGTTCATTGATTGCTAAAATTGTACCACCATATTGTGCATATGTGGTGGATGGGGGTGTAAAAATACTCTATACTTTCTACTCAATTTTGCAGTGAGCTAAAATTACTATAAAAATTTACAGCCTTTTTTTTTAGAACTAGGGAATCAAATCCAGGACCAGGTGAATACTAGGCAAGCCTACTACCACGGAGCTATATCCATGGCCCTCCTTAATTTTTCTTTTGAATCAACATCTCACTAGTTTTCCAGGATGGTCTTGAAATTGTGATCCTTCTGCCTCAGCCTGCTGAGTAGCTGAAATTATAGTCATGTGCAACCACACCTGACTGGGAAAAAAATTAAGGTTACTTAAAAAAACGAAGATACAGAACAATAAGTGTAACGTGCTACTCATTTTGCTGCAAAAAGAAGCAGAGTAAATCTCAATAAATTTTTTTATATGCACAGAAATTCTCTGAGTTGCACCAGAAATATAAAATGTGTTTCCACCAGAGAGGGGAACTATGCAGCTTGGAGATGATATGTATGAGACTCGATTTCCTACATATGATGTTCTATTAGAGGTCTGTCTGTCCTTTATTGAAACTCTGAAATGCCCAGATTTTCTGACATTTGGTTGTGTGACATGTTGTCGGTGCCCCCATCAGCCTTTTGGTTTCAGGACTGCGGTCCCCTTGAGGTCTCCACCCACTGCCTCTCCTCTGCCAGCCTTGAACAGCTCCCCTCCCACACACATACCAGTACAATCTGCCAGGCTTTCCACACAGGGGCAGCTAC
Organism: Dasyprocta punctata; assembly: GCA_004363535.1. Taxonomy (NCBI): domain Eukaryota; kingdom Metazoa; phylum Chordata; class Mammalia; order Rodentia; family Dasyproctidae; genus Dasyprocta; species Dasyprocta punctata. Next base: position 49,648 of record RJWM01006008.1, read on the forward strand.
CCTGCCACACCAGGTTTCCCCACCCATGACCAGCGATCCCTCTTGGACTCCTAGTGCCAGTGAACACGATGCCCAGAGAGCTAGCGTAGCTTTCTGTGGTCTGAACGTTTGTCCCCTCAAAGTCCAGATGTTGAAACTTAATCTTCAATAGCTTTGAGAGGCAGGGCTATCTGAAGGTGATGTGCGCTCCTGAAAGGAATTAGTGGACTCATAATGATGCTCTTGGTCGCTCCTCTGTCATGCAAAGACACACATAAGAGGCCCTATGTGAGGAACAGGCTCTCGCCCAACACCAGATATGGTGGCACCTTAATCTTGAGCTTTGCAGCCACCAGAATGGTGAGCAATGCGTTTCAGTTATTTACAAATTACCCAGCTTAAGGTATGTTGTTATAGTCATGGAACAGACGACAATATTGGTTATATACATCCTGTAACTCCACATTGTCTTAAAAGTGGGAGGTGCCCAGTAGCAGAGAAACAGCTGGTGACATGATTCTACCACCGTCATTGATCAGCTCATGTATCCAACAGACCCTGTGGAAGTCCAGACCCGAGGCAACTACAGAGATGCTGCAACAGGCAGGGCCAAGCCCCTCTGCACCTGCTCTGGATGCAGACACCAAAATCCCACTCCCGAAGGGCCATCTGCCCTAAAATCAGGTTACCAAGCAGGACCCCAGGAGCCATGGAGCCCCAGGGTGTACAACCTACAAGAGGTGGAAATCACTCTGCTGGATTACTCTGCAGCCTGAACACACCACAATCCCAGCCTGCAGATTGCACGGGCACTCAGGGAAGACAGGAGAAAAATAAATAAATAAAAAACAAAAACCCTGCACCCAGCAATATAACCAGACCTGACAGCTTAGTTTATAAAACAAAATGCAATTCTGAGAGGATCAGAGTGTGAGGAGGGCAGGGGTTGGAGGCTGGGGCCAGGCCGGCTGAGTCAGGGCAGGAGGGATGCCGGGGCTTCTTCAGTCACTGCCCCCTCACCAGAAATGGGCTCCCCAAACCCCAGGCAAGAACCAGACAACAGCTGGAGTTGGGAAGCGTCTGGGTAAGACAGCCGGGGGACTGGGGGTGCCACGGCAGGCTACTGCACAGGGAGCCCCGGGAAGGCTGGGGGAGGCTCCTGTCCTCTCCACTTAACAGGCCCTCTTCTCATTTGGGGCAGGGTTAAATTATTCATTCTGGGGGTGGAATTTTTTCCCTTTTTCCCCCCTTTTTTTCCCTGCCCCTCTTTTGATCTCTTTTGGTGCAGTGCTGCTGTTAACAAAAAATACAGCATGTTTGAGACAAAGCGTGCGCAATTCCTCCTCCAGAAAGGAGGCCTTTGAAGAAAGGCGAGTGATCAGAATAAAGAGAGGGAGTGGGGAGGAGGGGCGGAGGGAGGCGAGGCCAGGAGAGGGGCGGGGGTCTGGGCCGGGAGGGCAGGCTTTGATCTCCCCGCGTGGTGGCCTCCTGCCTTGGGGGGGGTCTTCCACAAGGGGGTGAGGGGCTGAGGGAAGGAGGCGAGGCCACACCTTGAAAATCACAGAGGCAGAGGCTGACGCCTTCCCCACTGTCCCCAGGTCCCCAGAGGGCCTCGCCCAGCAGGCTGGTGACAGGGCCATCAGTGAAAGGGACCACGCACTGCCCACGGCTCTCCCCACCACCCTCATTCACGCTCGCTCCTGCGTGACCTCACACACACTCCCGTCCTGACTCACACACAGCACACACACATCCCCGTCCATTCACGCTCACACGATCTCACACACCCTCACACTCACGGGCTCACCCATTCACACACACCATCTCACACATCCATTCACACCCACTCACATTGCCTCACACACTTATACATTCACACCCACACGTGCGGTCTCCCACCTCTCATCCACACCTGCACAGTGACACGCTCACAGCCCTCACATATGTGCACATTCTTCCAACACACCCATATTCTTAAATGCACACTGATACACACTGTCCGGCTCACAGCTCCACACACAGCCACACAACACAATCACACACGGGGGCACACTCACACATTCAGTCCACACACACTTTCTCACACACTCACAGGCTTGTGCTTCCACGTACTTACACCTAGACGGTCACAACACATAACATCACTTACCTGTGCACACACACTTGCACACCCTTACACACTTGCATACCCACAATCACTCACAGACTTGTTTGTACATAGTCATTCTCTCTCTCTCTCTCTCTCTCTCTCTCTCTCTCTCTCTCTCTCTCTGTCTGTCTCTCTCTCTCTCTCTCTCACACACACACACACACACACACACACACACTCCCACCCTGGGGCCATCCTACCCAGACTATTTCTGTCACCGTGATCACAGCAGCTTTTGTAGTTCTCTTTCCTGCAGTCTCTGGCTCACTCTTTCTCCCAAACTCCTTAGATCTTACCAGCTGCTCTGCCTGCTTCCTGAATTTCCAAAACCTGGAACTCAGGCTAAGCTCCTTCTGGCAGCCTCGGCTCTGGACCTTTCCTTATCCCCTCCTCACAGCATTGCCCTCAGCTGATTGGACCTCTCCACTTAGCTTGACCAGCAGTGGGCATTGGCGAGACCTGAACTTGTAGCTGGGATAGGCCTTCTTGCCCAGCGCTACAGCTGTGATGGACTCTCAGTTTTGTTTACCATAAAGTGAGATTTTTGATTCTCAAATTTATAACTCTAGCACAGACTTTCCCCCCAGCATGGTAGATTATATATTAAGTGCTACTTAATATGTCTACTTGGAAGTCTAATAGGCATCTCCAACTGAGCAGACCAAAAATTAAACTCCTGATCCTCCCCTCCAAACCTTCCCCTTGCATAGTTTCCCCCTCTCAGTGAGCAGGAAACTAGCGCCTCGCCCTCAGTCCTCACACCTCCCTCCAAGCTGCCTCTGCCTCTGCTGCAGCAGCTTCCCCTAGCACAGCCACAGGAATGAAATGGAGAGGCTGCTATTAAAAGGTGAGTTGTTTGTGCCACCCAAACCTTGCAAAGGGTCTCTGGTTCATTCAGAATAAAAGCCAAAATCTTATCAAAGTTCTACAAGAGAGACTCTACTTTTATCCCCATCCTCAACCCTGTCTGCATTCAAACCCCATCCCCTACTGCTTTCTCCTGGTCCTGTCTGCTCTAGTCACTCCGCCCGAGCTTGTTGCTTCTTAGACTCATCAAGCGTCCTCAGCCCTAGAGTCCTAGGCACCTGCTGTAGTCATCTAGAAGCCCCTTGCCAGGATGGGAAACACATCCCTCTGCTGCTCCAAAACTGTGTCCAAAAGCCACCCCAGTCAGCCCTCCTCGGCCCTGGCCTTGAAGCTTCCTTTTGGCCTTTCTTCCGAGCTCATCATTGCCGTCTTCCCTCTTGTCTACTTTACTTCTTTTGCTTATGTCCTTTTGCTGGAATTGATCACCACATGAGCATAGTTTTAGATCTGTTGTGCTTACAGATATCTCTCTAGAAATGGGAATGGTGGCTGGCACATTTTTGGGACATACTCAACCTGTGCTGAATGAATACATGACTGAATAGCTAAGAGTGAATTAATGTGAGTGTGACAGTGATTCCATACTCAGTAGCCAGCAGGCATTCAGAAGCACTTTAGTGTGCTAATTCCTTCAGTCTTCATCCTGACTTTAGGAGACAAAGAGTTTGGAACTCTCCATGAGGTAAGAACTGGGGCCTTTTGTGATTTGCTGGGAAGAATAAGTGATAACGCATGCAAAGTGCAAAGCTCATAGTGAATGCTGAGTGAATGGTGACAACTGGTACATGATCAATATCAGCCAAGTCACCCACACTCACGTCATGACACTTCCCAAGTGGCCCACCCAGGGACCTGAGGGGGCTGAGAGCAGGGGCTGATGGAGAAGGAAGGGCCTCAGAGGAAAGAGTTCCAATCTCAGATAACTGGAGCAACTTCCCTGGGCAGGGTCTAGTCCAGTGATGGTGAACCCTTTAGAGTTTTCAATGATACACACAGCCCATTATCATAGGTTCACCACAACTCGTAGGCGAACCCCCAGTGTGAATGGGAAGCCCACTACACAAGTCTCCAGGAAGACGTCACTTCCAAGCTGGTGGGGCAAGCAGGAGGACTGCACTTTGATTGTGTGCCCTGGCCCCAGCACCCTACACCCAGCCTTGGCTTTCCCTCCTGCATCAGAGCGTGTGTCACCTCTGCTTCCCTACCTGAGAAATGGAAGAATCCGGACAGTCCCCTCTGGCCCTGGAAAGCTGTCATGCTGCTTCCTCTGGTCAAAGGTAGCATGCAGAACACCCCAGGTGGCTGGCTGCCCAGTGGAAGGGATCACAGAGAGCAGAGGGCTGCTTCTCTATCTCCTCCTGCCTCCGCCAGCCAGCGAGGGGGAGTCGGAACTTCCCTGGAGGCTTCCCACTGCCGGACTCCCCCAAAGTGCTGACTCCTGAGTCTCTCTCCGCTCATTTCTTATGCATTGAACTTCAAACACCAGAGAAGCACTCAGGCAGCAAGATGGGGGGATTTGGCCATTATATTCTCTCTCCCTCCTTTTCCCCTTCATCTCCCTCAAGACAGGATTATGAGTTGCACCTATTAATTCTTGTCTGGAAGCAACAAGCCAATCTTTTCTCTTTGTGGCGCTTTATAACCTCCTCTGCTGCAATGGAGGAGACCAGCAGCCTTTCCTCCCACCTAAGCAGAGTCTAGATGAATGGATGTGCTACAAGTTAACTAGGTGAGGAGGTTGCCGTAGGAGGTCTCAGGCCTTTTGCCTAAGGGTAGTAGTACCTGCAGAGGAGGGGAGATGCATGTGCCCAGCCCAGAGGAGCCTTCTAGGAAATGACATCTAGAAATTCTCCCCTTTTCTGCTTCCCCAAGACAATCAAACTGTCAAAGTAAAATGTGCCCAGTGAACTCACATATTCATTCATCTGCTTTCAACTAAGCACTGCCCTAACTCCAGGCACTGTGTTAGGCCCCAGGGAGAAATGGCACGGCCTAGGAGAAGATGACTGGGCAGCGGACAATGAAATCTGTGCTTCTTGTGGTTTGATCATGAAAAGCGGGAGGCATCAAACTCTGCTGGGCAAGCCCAGGAAGGTTCCCCCAGAGACACACCCGACTGCATTTCTGAAAGTTAAATAAGATTCTAAGAGGAAATAAAACACAGGTAGGGGACTTAAAAATACTTCAAGGGATGCGTCTCCAATCACACATACTTCCAGATGGTAAAACAAGTGATCCATATGGGGATAAAACAGGAGACAACTAAAGAGAAGGGTGGGGCCTTGCATGTCATGCTAAAGGGGACATAGCTATGGAGGATTTCATGCAGCAGCAAGAGGAAGGATGGAGGAACACAGAGGAAAAGAAACAGAGGGGGAAATCACAGATTATTCATTTTGGTGCCTGGGTGGATGGTAGTGACATTTGCTGAATAAAAATATCCCGCACAAAGAGCAGGTTTACTGGGGAATAGTAGGCTCATGCTCTGAGCAGAGGAGTCTTCACACTCCAGAGCCACACAGCAGAAGCTGAGAAAGAGAGGAGGTGGCTCTGCAGGATGGGAGAGGCCAGTTGGGGACAGTCAGACACAGAGTGGCCAGGCTCAGATGTGACCCAAAGTCACTGGGGTGGATGCCATTACTCTTACAACTAACATAGAGTGGAGAGAAGAACGGGGAAGAGGTGAAGCAGGAAATGCCCAAAGTGAATGAAAAGCTCCCCCACACAGGAGGCTTAAGGACACTTGATTCAGAAAGGGAAGCTCAGACATGGCTTCTGGGGCTGCCTCTGAGCCAGCTGCCCACCTGGTGATGCCCTGCAGGAAGGAGCTGCTCGCCAGGTGTGTTCTTCTGAGCCCCAGCCTCTGTGGCTGTCACCCTCACCCACCCACCCAGGGTCACTGCTGCCAGTATCTGAGGGACAATGGTGACCAAAGTCACATGGGACAGACCATCCATTCACACTCACTGCTGGGAGACACAGTGGCCAAGGGCTGGACCTGAGCCCTTCCTCCTATCTGTCAGCAGGCCCCAACTAGTCTGCCTCTACGTTCTGCATCGATGCCTCTGCCAAGCTCCTGTCCTCACATACTGCCTGGTTTCGCCCTGTACGATTCCTTGGGACTCTTGTTAGCTCTTGTACACTTCCCAATTTTGGGTCCTAATATGAGCTCCTCCCAGTGACTAAAGGTCCCACATCCTGCAAGTCAGGAGAATGTAGCTTCACCCTCCCGGAATAATCCTCCTAAGCTCCTCCTTCTGCAACGGTGCCTTGATGCAGTTGGACTGCTCGGATTGCCGCTGAGGTTGGAACTCTGCTCCTCTTGAGACAGATCTGGGGAGCCAGGGACTGGGTCTCTTTCTCTCTGCCTCTAGTTTAAGTTGGCTTCACCACCACCTGGCCCAAGTACCTGTGTTTGACCTTAACTATCCATCTCCTCATGTTGACCTGCTTTGCTTCTCTCATTGATGGCTGGACCATTCCCTCCGCACTGCCTACATACACAGCAGTCACTTAATAATGGCTCTAGAAGGCTAAGGTGGACACAGCGGATGCCCAGTGGTTTTGCTGAGGGATGAACTTAGTTGGAGACAAATTTGCCTTCCCTACCCCAATCTTCTTTTTTCCTTGATTCTCTCCTTCTATCCATCCTCTTAAAAGAGCAAAACCTTTATTATGTCTTCTTCTTTTCTCCATGGAATTGGTTTTCAGATTATGTAATTGTTGTTTTCCTTCACTTTTGATTCCCAGTGCTTCCTGGTCTGGGAATGTAACTGCCGAAATGGGGAATCATGGCTCAGTCCTTGCTCCTGGGAGTGGTGGTCCCGCCAGGGGAGGAGCCCAGGGACACCAGGCAGTAAGAGGAATTGCTGATGTCTGCTTCGGAGTCTGCACTCTCAGCTCCTCCGTGAAGGGCCTCTCAAGGGAAGGAGAGCGAAACTCCGTGCATCAAGCATGGAGCTATGGGTACCCAGCCTTAGGTAGGACTCCAAGGCAGGAGTGCATCTCAGTTTACCTTCCCGGCAATTCTGCAGAGGGCACACGCATATGTCCACTTCACAGCCAAAGGAAGAGTGTGGAAGAGACAAGGAGGTGGGAACAGGGCTGGGAATGGTGCACAGAACAGTAACCCCATCTGGTGAGGGTAGCCAGCTATGGGTCCTGGGAAAATACTCCTCGTTTGTCCTTAGCTTTGTCATCTAAGGAAGTACTGGACAGGTGGACTCAGTGCACTCTAAGCTCAGTTCCTGCTTGTTTTCCTCACTTGAACATCATGTATGGTCCCTGAGAAAGCTGCCTGAAGCTGCAGGAGGAGGCCCAGAGTTCTCTTGTGGGGGCCTCCTGGGAGCTACGTCCCCTTGGCTGACCAGGCCTCTCACCACAATGTGCCGGCCACTGAGATTTGAAGACAGGGTCCTACAGAGCTGGCAAGAGGGCTAGCAAGGCATGGCTGAGAGGGGCAGACTGCACAGTTCCCAGGACGTCTGCTTGGGCTGCTTGCTCAGGGCACAAGAGAAGGGAGGGAGAAGGAGAGGCTGGAGGAGGAGCATGGGAGGAGGAGGAGTCACAATGCACAGAAGTGGGGGCAACCCGGACAGGATGTCCTCCAGGTCCACTTTCCAAGGTCTGAGCGTGCAGGCAGTTTTTCTGGCATCTTCCCAAGAGAACACACCCTTGCTCTCTCCTTTCAGGAGAGCACAAGTGCCTGCCTTCTGAATGGAAATTTGGGCTGTACCTGAATCTCTCTGGAGGAAGCAGGAGGATCTGCTGCAGTGGGCCTCGAGTTGTTGCTCTGAGCAGTGAGACCTTTGAACTCTGACGCAGGGAAGAGGAGCAACTCACACATCCCACAGGACAGGACCCAGGAGGGCAATGTTGTGCGCCCTCATCTCACCCCTACTTCCTCCCAGGAAGGTCCGAAAATCCTCCATGCATTTGATGTGTACTGCTCAAAAGTGATTGATTGGCCAGGAGGTATCCATTGCAGATGATAAAAAAGACACAATCACACACTTTGACTCTTTTACACAAGCCCAATAACAATAAATCCAGAGGTAGGTATCTCTACTGGCTTTGCAGCCTCATGAGGACCGGATTGCTTTGGGCTTGTTTTTAATGTACTGCCATGTGCTTGAAGATGTAGGGATCGTCTATCCCTCGGGCTCACAAGACTTCAGGTCCCTGGGGGTTGCTTACAGAGGCAGAAGTTAGTCACTCACTCTTGTCAACTTTTAAAACTCAGTGAACTTCCCCTGGGGTCTCTCTGACCCCCACACCTCTCACAAGCTGGGGATGCTTCGCACACACATGCACATCCACATGCGCACACATGCACACCCGTGCACACACACTACACACGCACATTGTTCCTCACTAAAACGGATCCTCCGCACACAGGCTGGGGATGAGGCTGTGCGGTCCATGTGGTAAAGGGTGGGCACCTGAGCGCAACCCATGCTCTGTTAGAAAGGACGGGGAGCTAATGCTCAGCCATCCAGCAGGGTGCGCTAAAGAGGCAGGCGCAGCCCTGGGACCCAGGGGCTTTGCCTTCCCACTTTACTCTGAGGCTCAGGGTGTTCATGAACTTGGGCTCTTCATCGGCCCTAGTTGTTTCTCTTTCATCTTACCAGCCTTGGGCTAAAGTCCCAACTTAGATCAACGCTCTTTCCCAGGTGAGACCCTGAGTCTGAGCTCCCTCTAGGGTGAGGATATGCAGCTGTCCTGTCTCCCTTCCCCTGGCTCCCCTTGAGAGCACTCTCGTTGTCTGGATACTCCAGGTGGCCCGGCTGGAAGACAGTGTGTGACAGCACAAGGCAAAGTGGACTCTGGCCATCGTAGCTTTCCATGTGTGCACGCCAGACACATTTTACCGAAGCATCTTACCTTTGCAATATGTGAACCTGACTTAGTTACCCACTGCCCCGCTCCCCGGAGCCTCAGCTTCCTCGCACACACTCTGTGTGTCTATATATAATATTTATAGCCAGTTCTATCGCAGTAGCAACATCATAGGAATAGATGAAAATCATCTGGGCTCCTACACACAAAGCAGTCAGCAGGTGACAAGTCCTCACGAAACGGGAGCTCGTGCCTGCCATTGCCCTCGTCACTGCCACAGCCCAAACCACACAGCTTCAGGATGCCAAAGCAGGCTGCCTTCAAGGGATGCAAGAGGTGGAGGTTCCTTGTAGGTTTGGGGGTCCAGCTCTCTGGGATACTGAACTCTGGGATTGGAGAACAATGACTGATGCTCCCAAGTTCCTCAGCCCAGACGCTTGGAAAGTGGGAGCAGAAACACTCGCTGCAGGACAAACTGGGTGGTTTCTCCAAGCTGTGCACTTTGTGGGTTCAGCAGAAGCCATAGGAAGAGCAGGCGGTTAGCAGGTGACTTATCAGCAACAATGCATTCATCATGCTGACCACTCAACACCCTCAGCTGCCCCCAACACACACTTGCTCCCTCGCAGTCTCCCCAAACAACCCCCATCTGCCTTCTGCACCTTTCCATTGCCCTGTCCTCCCCCTTGCTGCCTCTGAGGCTCCAGGCTGCCTATGACTGCTCCTGCAACCTGCAGCCACAGCTCCAGGGCTGGGGACGGTGCCCAGGCACCTGCCTGCAGCTCCAGGCCCACCCTGGCAAGACATGGGAGTAGGCAGAAGCAGGGTAGGAGTAAGTGTGGGCCATCAGGCAGGGTATATGGTGCCGTCTGGCTGCGGCTGGGGAGTGACAGCGTGGGCTCACTGCCCCCTTCCATGGCTCTGAATGAGGAAGTCAGCGGTGTGTGCAGGTTTGATAGGACAGCGCCATGTGCACATGACACACAGTCTGGGGCCCTTTCCCATGTGTCCTCCCTTCAAGACACCCTGCCTGATTCCATTTCCTCTGCTCTCTGAAAACGCAGCTCATCCAGCTGGGGTCTCCCTCCCTCTCTCCCCTCCCCAGCCCTCTCCATTCCCTCATTTCCGCGCACATTCACCTTTCGTGGGCAGCTTCCTTCCCCTTCACATGTGTTTTGGCACTTTGTTGCTACCTCGGGTTCTCCCCTCCCCTGGGCCCCTCTGCTTGGCACCTTCCCTTGTGGTCTGCAGGGTCTGCTCTGCCTCACAAAGCTCTTTGATTGCCCCGCCCAAGATGAAAGACTACTCCAGAGCCAGTTCCTGCTCCCAGCCCAGCCCCACTGGACCCACCCTTGCTCCCCTCAGCTCCCTGACGAGCAGGGGCCTGCCCTCTGTCAGCCCATACCACCCCATCAGGTGTCCCACTGCTGCCAAATGCCCAGCTGAAGGAATGATGGTAAGTGGTACGGGGCAGGGTGGTGAGGCCATCAGGCTCGGCCCTGCACCTAGTTGCTCCCCTTGGCAGGACATCAGTGGGGCCAAGCAGAGGCAGGCACATGCGCTTATGTGTTGGGGCAAGGAGGCTGGGGCAGCCAGCCAGGAGCTCCGGCAGGGAGGGCAGCACCCCAGTCCCTGGACCTGCTCCTAGAGAACAAGAGCCGGGAGGATGAAGCATCCTACTGCAGTAAACAGGGCATGAGCTGTGGTGATACAGGGTCAGCAGCAGGGGCGTGGAGGTGTCAGTGTATGGAGAACAGGGCCAGCAGAGTGATGGCTCAGGTATTCCAGAGAGATTAACAGCAACAGGCTGAGATGAGAAGAAGGAGGAAGAGGGAGGGAGGACCAGGACCTGGAGAGCACACAGGTGAGTTTTATTTATACCATTTAAGACTAGAATAAGCCTAAGCATGAGCTAAATGGTCACGCCAGCTAAATATGCTTCCGGCTACTTCCTGTTCCTCTTCCGCAGCTCCAGCCCCTGCTCCAAGGAAAGTGGGGACATCTCGGCTACTCCAGCAATCAGTGGAGGCTCAGTCCCACAAAGGAACGGAGCTGCATTCTATCAACCACAGGACCAGGACTGCAGGGAGATGAGCCCAGATCAGAAGAAGAGACGGCACCGTACAGGGAGGCTATGGGGCTGTGAAAAGCAAAGTCCATTTGTAGATCAGAATCATCAGTCAACTCATGGGGCCATAGCAAGCAAATCATTTCATTTTTTAGTAAATGCTCTCATTTGCGCTCCCTCGGAACCCCAACTTCCTCATAGGTAGCAGTTTCCTTAATGACATCTTGGCCCAGTTCCATACCTCACCATTCTTTGCTTTGATTTATTACAACAGTTCTCCAGTAGTCCTTAAGACTCAGTCCTGTTCCTTTGAGAACTTCAGTCTCAAAATCAGATCAAAGCTCCCCTCCCAGGGTTGCCAGAGCCTGGAGTGCGCGCATGCGCACATAGGCACATGGGTTCCCTGGAGCTGAGGACAGAGAGAGTTGTATGGGCAGATTTAATAAATCAAGTGCAGGGTGCCCAGTTAAATGTAAATTTTAGGAAAACTCTAAATATGGAATAAAAATATCCAAATGCAGTTTTTTTAGGGTAAGGCAACATTTGAGACATACTTAGCCAGAAAAATATTCACTGTTTATCTGAAATACACCTCAAACTGGGCGGCCTGTACTTTCTCTGCCCACCCTGAGGTGAGCGTGGATTCTCAGACTGGCGCCTGTCACTCCCTCCTCTCCTTCCAGCACCACCACTTCAGGAGTAGCCGGGAGGAAAAGGGACCCTCAATAGAGACCCTTCTCTTTCTAGGGTGGGGAAAGATTCCCCACCATTTCTCTTTCATTCTGCCTTTTGGGTCACCCGGGGACAGACTAGCCAGGCTGCAGATCCCAGCTGGATGCCCAGCTGCCTGCTTTCATGGAACTTATCTTCACGAGTTCCCTGGGCTCTGAGCAAAGAAACTATTTTTCTCTGGTTTGAAAATCGCTCTCTTTCTCTTGTCTCTCCCAATGTTCACAAGAGGGGCATAGGCAGGAGCTGTGTGCCTACCAGCCCCAGCACCCCATAGTCAGTCATACGGGTCCTGCTGGCCCCAGTGAGAATTTCCCTATGCCTAGGAAGAAGAAAACTTCTGCTGCTGGTGCTCAGGTCTGGGCAGTAGCCATAATTCGTGGACAAAGGGAAACGCCTTGTTACAATCAGTTTAATACTCATCTAATGGCAGGAAGAGGAAAGAGATGAGATTAGCGGAGAAGGTTCAAGGAAGGGAATCGGAGGATCGGGGCTCTGATTGACACTAACCCTTTGACCCAGAGCAGGACACTCTGTCCTGGACCTCAGTGTCACCTTCTGTTAGATGAAGGGTTGGCCTGGATGGTCTCTTTCAGCACTTGCAGTTGCTGTCATTTGGGGAGGAGAATTAAGCAGGGAAGATAGGCCTAGACAACCCTTCCTGGGCAGGACATGGAATATTAAGAGTCAGAAATGTTATGTTTGCCTCTGGATCCTGACTTCTCTGCTAAGAAGCTACCATTGCCTCCTAGATGAGCCTTCTCTTAACTCTGTACAGCTAGGAAAGGGCCACAGAGAAGAAGGTCTACGCAGAGCAGGGGGCTGACCCCTGGGAAGGGGAGGCCGAGCCTCAGAGCCCTAAAGGGCCTGCAGGGTCTACCTCATCAGCAGAACTGCACACCTAGTGTGTGCTAGACTTTTCATGTGCAGTCCACCTAGCAGATCAATCGTGCACACTCTCTGCTCACTCTCCCTTCTGCCCTTTGAGTTGTCATTGCCCCACTTGTCAGTCAAGGAAGCCGAAGAATGTTTGACACAAGTGGAGTGCACAGCTCCGTGGTTCTAAGGTACCCTCTCTTCACACTCGCTTCCCATTCCGCCCCCTAGCGAGGAAACCAGGCACTGCTCTGTCAACTGTTAGAGCCAATGACAATTTAGCACTGTAGCACCAAGGGTGGCAGGCAAAATTGCACAATGGAAACTCAGGCTATGTCTATATAACGGCAAAGCCTGTACTAACGCCTTGTCACCACGGCCCTTGCCATAGCTAGCCTGTCACTATAGGGGAAAGGGAAAGGTAGACATAGGTGTCTCCGGGTCCCTCCAGGCTATGGCTCTTGCTGTGACTGAATTTATACATTAAAATCTAAGCCTTCAGCATGATGTGACATAGTGAGGAGGTGGGGCCTTTGGAACACAATCCGGTCATCAGTGGAGACTCCTCAGGAATGGTACTGCTTCCTTTACAAAAAGAGGCCAAGCGATCTCTTTGCCTTTTCTGCCAAGTCATGAGCAGGCATTTTCTGTGAGAAGGTGAGTCCTAACCAGACCCTGAATCTGCTGGTGCCTTGGTCTTGGACTTCCCAGCCTTCAGAACTATGAGAAATACATTTCTGCCACTTAAAAGAAACCTCCCCACCATTTATGGCATTGTGTTACAGTAACTCAAGAAGTCTAAGGCAGCTCTTGAGTGCTAAGGTAACCTCAGGCAACTAGGGTTGGCATTCCGTTGGCAGCTACTAGAACTTCTCCTTTTATTTTTAAAACCAATGTCTACTCTGGTTGGTGTCTGTGCTGGGCCCAGTGTTAAATATTGTCAACATAATCTCCAGCTACCATCTGTTCCAAGGTCTCACCAGCAAGTGAGTGCATTAGGTGAGGCCCGATGTATGCACTGAACTGAGGCCCATAGAAGGGGGAGGGAGAAGGAGCCTCTGGCTCCCACTCTAGAGTCCAGGTGGGGAGACCTGGTGTATGTTCACAAGGCAGTTTGAAAGCAGTATGGTATTGAATAGAATTCTAAACTACAATGTTGGAATAAACCAAATATACCAACATGGGTGACTTACAAGCAATAGAAACACATTTACCATGGTTCTGGAGACTGGGGAGTCAAAGGCCAGGATGTTAATGGAGTCTGATGAGGGTTCATTTCTCACAGACAAAGCCTTCTGGCTGCTACCTCATGTGGCAGAAGGGCCACAGACTCTTCCGGGTCTCTTTTATAAGGGCCTGAATCCCATTCCTGAGGGTTTTGTCCTCATCACTTGGTCGCCTCCGGTGGGCTCCAACTCTTAACACTGTTGCACTGGGGGTTGATTTCAACACGTGAAGTCTGGGAGACACAGACTTACACAACACAGCAGACAGGGGGCTGGGCTGACACCAAGTGCTTCAACATGAGACAAGGCCTACCTCACTCATCGCCATTGCTTTTTTTTAAATACATACACAGAAAACAAAACGACTTTCATTCTTGAGGGCCTACCATATGTTAGGGTTTTAAAAATGTGTTTCATTTCATTTCATTGCCAATACTAACTCAACACAGATTAAGTGTTCAATAATGAGGAAGAATAAAAATGAAAGGATTGGGGAAAATCCAAGGCAAGGTGTTTACTACCCAGGAAGACACCATGGTGAAGATTTGCAGTGTATCTCTCAGGGCTGGGGGAGGGCCGGGGTTTAGAATCAGAGAGACCTGCACTAGCATCCTGGCCTTGCTCCTCACACTATACACTTAGCAAAATCACACCTTCTTTGAGTCTATTATTCTATGATGAATAGGCAATGGGGAAAGTCTTGATGGCCTCTTTGCAAGATGTCTGAGCGTTCAGTAGAGTAAGTTGCGTTTCCCTGCCCGGAACAGCATCTCTCACACCCTGCAGGCTCCAGCACTGTTAGACTGAGTCTTTTTTCCTTTCTCTTCCTGGGTGTGGGACTTTTATTCTGTCTGTGGAAACAGATATTTTCTTCTTTCATTGATTTTTTTAAATAAACTTTTTAAAACTTTAGAACAGTTTTAAATTTAGAGAAACGTTGAAAAGATTTCCCATTTACCCCACATTCTGTTTCCTCTATTATTAAACTCTTACAGTACATTAGTCATAACTAATGAACCAACATTGATATGTTATTATTAACCAAAGTCCCCACTTTATTCGGATTTTTATTTGTTCTCATCTAATGTCCTTTTTCTGGCTTAGGATCTCACCCAGGAGACCACACTGCAGTTAGTCACATGTCTCCTTAGGCATTTCTTGGCTGTGGCAATTTTTGCACCTTCCTGATTTCTGATGACCTGAGAGTTTTGAGGCATTCTGGCCAGGTATTTGGAACAATGTCCCTCAGCTGAGATTTGTCTGATCCTGTTCTCATGATCAGACTGAGTTAGGAGCTTGGAGGTAGAAGATTATGGAGCTGAAGAACTGTTCTCAACAGTCAAAGCACAACCTACTGCCGCAGCCTTCCCTACTGATGCTGACCTTGGGCACTGGGCTGAGGTCATGTTCTCCAGGTTTCTCCACCATTAAGTTATTCTGTTTTTCTCCTGTCTCATTAGCTGCTTTTAAAAATATCTTCCCATTCTCAGTAGACAGGACTTGCTTAAGTGAAACAAAAAATAAATAAGATGAGATTATACTTTATAAATCTAAACATTAGGGGGCCAAAAATGTCAAGGAGGAAAAGATCAATAGAGTTAGTGGGGCCAGACAAAACTCCATGGGTGAGACACCTTCAATACTGGCAAGGTAGCTAGCGTTTGGACCGGAGGTGAGGAGTGGGAAAAGGGCTTGTGAGTGGGGAATGGCCCACTGGAAGGCAGAGGTAGGGGTCAGCATGTATCTAGTTCTGGCTCACTGTGGGAGAATGGTCAGGGATCGGCCAGGACTGAGGTCAGGCAAGGCATACTCCAGAAAAATGTTAAGACTTTACTGTTAAAGGTCTCTCTTTGAGCCTTGTGATTCCTCAAGAGAGCCCAGCTAGAAACAGATTCAGTAAGTTAGAGAACAAAAGGAGTTCCCGAATTCAGTCCCTCTGCACACCTCCACTAACCATTTTACCCTAACAATTGTGCCCTTCTCAAACTCCCCTACACAGTGGCATGAGGCTGAGAAAGCAAAAATTTTGCAGAAGCAAAGACAAATGAAGAGTTCCAGTGCCCATGTACTCCACTTTATGCCTTTATGTGTGTACATAATTCCAGCTGCGTAGGTTTGGACCCTCATCCAAAGTGCTCCATGGATTTATAGACATAGTCAAACACAGGTGCAAGCCAACCTCCATTGCCAGCACAGAGATGCTTGTGAGCATATGTAATATGATAAAAATATGATGAATGTTTAATTTTTTAAAACATATTACAGAAAACACATTGTCATTGATCTCCTTCAATATATTCCCTCCCAAGCCACACATGCTTATCTCATCATTCTTCCCCAATGAGTGTCCTTCGTGAGTGTCTTCAGTGTCCGCTGGCATGGCTGCCACAAAGTCCTAAATTGATTCACAGATATTTTGACTTTAAGGGGAAGCCAGAAGTCACACAGTGCCAGACCCTGTGAATAAGGTGGACTAGGGCACGTCCGAATGTTTTTACAAACCTTTCTTTCTGTTGAGTGACGCTCGGTATCTACATCCACCGTATTTTTTAACAATACCATCATGAAAGAGGATTTCCAGAACTGCTTTAGAAAGCAGCAAGAACAATGGAGTAAGTTCAAAGCAGGGGAGATTTTTGAAGGAGATCAATAGTAATGTATCTTTTACTGTAATAAAAATTTTTAAGCGTAAGTATTCACTGTGGATTTTGATCACTCCTTGCAAGCACAGACACATGCATGTTGCACTCTATTAAAGCTGATAAACCAACCTTAAAGAACCCCCAAAAGCCACCAAGAGGACATCTCAGCACCCATCTCTCCTTGCTGGCCCAACCTCCACGCTGCGGAAGCCCATTCATCTTCACTTCCTGTATATTCACCTCCATCTGCTGTTTTGATGCCTTTGCATGGGCTCAGCTTGGAGAGTAGAGCACAGAGTAGGCTTTCTCCAGGGAACTGCCAAGGAAAACCCCAGTAAATACTTAATCTCTGACTGACTAAAAATGCTGCTAACCAGTTAATGGGAGGAATTGTGCCATACGTAGTTTCTGAGAACTAAGTTTCTAGAACATTTCCATCTCCATGGGAGGGGGGCAAAAGGATGGACAGGGTAGGAAATGTTGGCTCAAGAAATGAAAATTCATTCTTCTTTCCTTTGTCCTGCTGTGTACAATGTAGAGTCTTACAGTCTCCAAGGAGAAGGATATGGCAGGGTGGTAAGGGCTCGCAGGCCCCAGGAAGTGTGGCAGAGCAGGGGAGAAGGAGAGACCAGGGTGAAGGAACCTTACTGGGCACTAAAATGAACACAGCCCAAGAAGCAAGGGTCTCGCTGATGCCAGGTAGAGCCATGCTTTGGAGTCACCAAGGGCTGAATTCAAATCCTGCCCCTCCTTCTTATAACTTAGAGATGCTGGATATTTTCAATAATCTCTCTGAACCTTGAGGTCTTTAGTACATGGTAGGGGGCACATATGTATATTAAGAGCATCAGTGTTGGAGTCCAGCCTTTTAGGTTTGATTTTGAGATCTAGCTCTCTCTAAACTAATATTCTTGGGAAGGTTACACACCCTTTCTGTGCTTCAGTTTTGTTATATGGAAAATGCCTAGCACATCTATCACTCAATACATGCTGCTTATTTATTACATATAAAATAATAGATTGCATACCCTGTGTAAAAATAGCTTTAAGAAAATAAAAGATGGTAACCGTTTTGACTCAGAACACGAGTACTCTGGAGATCAACTTCCTTTTAGAAAGCAAAGTCCAGAGATGGTTGACCCAGATGACCTCTAAAAGTTACACTGTTTGCCCATGAGTTTAATTAATGGTCACTACTGATTGAAGGCATCATTCAAGGTAATTTATTTACCCCTCCTCCCTGCCCCCAACACATGCAACACCATTCTGCTAGGCTAGTATGCAGAAAGGTACTGACTCTCGCCTTCTACGCTGTGGCTAGTTGAGAAAGAGACACAGCACGGGAAGGTAAAACTTAATGAATGGGCAGACTGCATTGCTCTTGGACTTGGGACCAAGATAGGCCTCTTGTTAAAGTAGTTCTTCCTCTCCAGAAGAACTAGTTTCTCCCAGCAAACCTTTCCTTAGCCAGCCTCCCAGAGCCCAGAGCAACAGGACAGGGTCCTCAGACCTAAACAAGCAAGCAGACCAGACTATGGCCAGGGGACCAGGAAGCCCACTGCATAGGAGTACACATGGAAAAAGAAAATGCTATCCTCTTCCAAGAAGGTTGAACTTAAAGGACATGCTTGGTCACACATGACCCAGGTTTTTATCCTAATCTTACTAGCCAGGGAACAGTAAGTGCAAACAGAAAAACCAAAGGTGTGATTCCCAATCCTGTCCCCGGCTGGGAGGAATGAGAGCTGACCATCCATGCCTGCCCTGAAAGCATGAAGAATGGTATTCTGAGCGTCTGAGGCACTGCCTAAGACTTGCTGCCTCAAAGCCGATGCTGAAGCCTAGGTTCTGGTCGGGTGCACTCCACACACCTGGGTCCTGCAGCTGGGTCTGCGTGCTGCTCTGGAGTACTCCCTCTTGCCGGGCTGCTGGTTTACCTGATTCTCTTTTTCCTGAACCCTCTAACTGTCCTGCTTCTTCACTGGGCTGCAGCACTCCTCTGCACAGCAGGTTGTCAGGAGGTGACACTTTTAGACAGTGATGATTAGCCGCACAAACGAATGTCACAGATAGTACGCGCAGTAGGTTGTTAAAAGTAGCCCTGAAGGCCCTTGGAACATGTGGAAATGGCAGAATGACACTCCAAGCATCTCAAAGAGGGAGACACAAAGATGGTAATGCCAATGACCCCCATCCTGCGAGCTCAGGACTACAGGAGCTGCCAGCTGCAGTATGGCACACAAGGCCACAGAGGGAACCTCTGCCCTTATGCATCCGACCAGAGTCCATTGGCTGGAAGGCACCTCCCAGAGAGGGGTTTCCAGAATGAACACACAGAGTAAGGAACTGGAAGAGCTAGTGACAGAGGTTCATGATGAAGCTCACTGCCATGAGTGAGGACAGTTTGCACGAGAGTGAGAGCAAGGGAGGCCAGAGGGAAAGCAGAGGTCTGGGGAAACCAAACCCAGGAACCAAAGTTCGGGTCTATTTCCATTGGATCCCCAGGGCAGGGCCCTACAGTGCTATGGTAGATTGCAGGCCCCTCCCCCAGCTGACAGTGGGATTCTCCTGCAGGACTGTGAGTGCCTGGGATCCAGGTTCTCAGAGTCCATACTCCAAAGCTGAGATGAAGGCCCAAGTGAAATGAACCAAAGGGACTCAGAAACAAGAATGTGGGCCTGTGGAAGTTACTGGTAACTGAAGTCAATCTTGGGGTAGAAGAGCCAGAGAAAGGATGACTGGAGAAAGCAATTCTGGAAAAATGATGAAGACATACTACCTGTCAGTGGGCTTTACTGTCCCAGGCTTTGTAACCTCGGGCCTCACATTGTAATAACCAAAATCCCCTCACAAATTTCAAAACTATTTGTGTATAGGGATACAGCAATGCCTCTATTAAGGGTCAATAATCCATGGGAATTCTAGTAATGCAATGTCCACACCCTACCACAATGAAGTCAACACCCTTGTCAGAGACAGAAGCCCAGAACAGACATTGTTTCCCTGGGCAAACAGCCCAGGATGAGGGACACTGCCAACAGCAGTGGGCTGCACTTTGGTGCCTTCGGTCCTCCATACTAGCACCTATATCTGAACTGCAGCCTCCTCAATCCACTCTTGCCTTGGAAACACTCGCTCAGACAGGAAGAAACACCCCTCTTGCCTCTCCCTGGGCTGAAGGGGTTGCCTGGAGATGCTGCTCACCATGTAGGGACAACTGACAAGCTCTCTGAGAAGAGGAACCTGAGATCCAGCATTTCTTCTCATTCCTGCCTCTCAGACCCTAGCAATTTCACCTGTGAGAAGTTTTCTCTGAGTTCTATGTAAACAGACTTCTGATTAAACTGGAGAAGTTAGGAGATGAGCACCAATACAAAGATTTTCATATTTTTTATTATAAATAGCCCAAATATTTGGTCTCATTTCCAGTTTAAATGAGTAAACCATAATATTGATGGCTTGCAACAGATGCAAGATGAATTGAGCTTCTCTACCAGCTAGCTGAACCACTTTTAATGGGGAATATATCGAAGCTATAAATTCCTGCAGACAGGATTGCTATGCAATAGCATAATATATCTTCTATTCAATCTTTTATACATTATGTTTTGTCCTGCATTCCAGAGGATATATTTATGGATCTCCAGCTTTTCAGTGAGGAAGCACCAAAGCACCTCTTTCCCTTCTCTTAACATTTTTTAGGCCCCTGGAGATAAGTCTTTGATGTTCTGCTTTTTTATCAAAAAGTTGGAGTTCTCTGTGTCCTCATGGGTGAGTGTTCTGCCTGAGAATGAGACATTGTGGCCCCAAACCTTTCAGGGGTCTTATGGCCCATCAGGAGACAGAGGTGTCCAAAGAAATGAGTGGATGAATATAAATAGGAGAGGCATGTATTTTCCCTTCTCCCCACATAACAGCTGACCAACTCTAGCTCAAGGTACATTTTATTATATGTAGAAAAAGCAAATGTGCCACTACTATAGACCCTTTTGTGATGGGGGCATCTGCTAGACCAAGACCTAGGAGAACTAGCTCTTCAGTCACCACCCCATGCCTATGAGCTAGATGGGTCCAAAAATGCAGCCAAGGCAGTCAGGAGACAGAACATCTTCCTTAAGCCAGACTCTCTGAGATGGCTCAGCCCTCTGGGCTTTGTCATACGCAGCTGGGTGACATAGGCTTTACTCAAAACCTCAGTGTCTCCATCCATAAAATGCGACTAATAGTACTTCCAGTGGTGTGCTCATAAATATTTAATGACCTGATTGTGTTTATTAACTTTGTTTTTAATGAATTTTATTTAATTGCAAGTTTATGTAATTTTATTTTTAGTAACAGCTCCACTTAACAACCAGCTTCCTGGATTTGTGAAAATGTATAGTCAGCTCTCTCAAGCTGGGCGGGGGCAGCTCTCATCCACCCCGACACTTGCCCAGCTTGGCTATGAAGGCGAAATCACCCAGGCCTTAGGCACACGCACTGCAGCCTGCTGCGGAGTTCTGTTCTTGGGGTGGTTGTCAGCATTAATCATAATGAGTGAAGGGAGAGGGGAGGAAGCGGGTGAGCTGGTACTAGAAGGTGACAAGGACCATTTTCAGTACAGAAGCCTGATGGAGGAAGGTCAGTGACCCCTCCCCTGAATCCTTTTAGGGTCAGAGCATCCCAAGGTTGCTTCTTCATTTGGGTCCCTGGGAGCTCTGCTAATGCCATATACAGCTATTTTCAAAGGCAAGGCCAAGGGTGTGTTCCAAGTTCAATAGAAGTGACCTTCGCATTACTCATCCTACCTGATCCATGGTTTCCACCTCTCCACATAAAGCAGCAGATGTTGGCTGGACGCACACCTGCAGAACCGGCTGCATCATTGCCTCAGTGATTAAAGGATGGATGACAGGAGAGATGAATGAAGCTCTCTCCTTCAGTCAGGTGTGTCTGGTATTCACACCTACCTATGAGCCATTGAGAGGATTAACTGAGACACTCCATGTAGGGTGATCAGCTCCATCAGTGTTGGCTGCTCTGTCATAATGCTTGCTAGGCCTGAGGAAGCTAATGAGGTAGGTGGTCGGCAGCCACCTGTTTAGAAACAAGGATCAAGTGTCTGACAAGCTTTTATTTTCCCTAGATGGTGAACCCAAGAGATCTCATCCTCCTCTCTTTCTGGAGTCCTCATTTTTCTTAAATTGTATTTAGGAATATAAGTAAAAGTTCCCTGATACAGAAATCCCAAAAGCTATACATGAGGAATTGTGGGGCCAGTGAATTCATCCCTTTCTGCAATCCACCAATTCTAGAAACGTCAAGCTCACTGCAAAATCAGAAATGATTATCATCTCTTCTCTCTTCCTGTCCCTCCTCCTGCCCTCTTCCTCCTCTTTCTCTTTCCTCTCTCCTTCCTCTTCCCCCCTCCCCCTCTCCCTTTTGCCTTTTCTCCTTCTCCCACAGAGAAGAAGAGAACACACACGGTGTAGAGTCACAAGCTAACTGCTCAGGTACTTACTGACCAACTGAGCCTCAGCATCTACACTTGAAAAATAGAAACAATAATTCCTAACTCAGAGGGATGCTGTGAGGAGCAATTTAAAGTGCTTTGTAAACCAAACTGTGCTCTACCTAGGTTGGTGGTTAATGTTGCTGATGTAGCAACATGTGGTTCATGAAGCAATTCAGACCCATTATCCCATCTGAAGTGTACAGCCTTAAAGTACGGGCAGAAACGGTGGTTTTGAAGTGGCTGAGTAGAGCTACTGGGCTGAAGTAAAAGCTTTACTCTGGGCCAAAGCAGGAAATACATGGAGAAAATAGGGTGAAAACAGATTAAGAGTTCGGACTTTATAGTGCAGGTAATGGGATATTTAGGAGCTTTGAGCAGAGAAATGACATGTAATTGAATTTGCTGAATCTTGTCAAGTTGACTTGCTCTCCTGTCTCCATTACCTCAAGTAAATAGAGCCAGTTCTCAGGGTTTAACTCCCAGCATTGCTGTCTGTCCCACGCAGATGTAAGAGAAGACTGAAAAAGATTTTCCCTGGTATCCCAGAATTAACAACCAGGATTTCCATAGGGCAACAAAAAAGCATTGAGAATCTCACATTCTACAGATAGCTTCTAAGCCCCGCCCCCACCCAGATCAGGCACTGATGGCCAGGAGGACTCTGCTGCCCTCAGCCACCCCAACCCTCTCCACTGCCTTCCCTCCCGCTTCTAGCAATTAGCACACAAGGAGGGGAGAAATCCCTGGTGTCCTGATATGAGTCTACTGAAGTACAGGGTAGCTTTCTCCTCTCCTCCAGTGAGTGGATGGAGGCTGTGCTAGTCAGTTTTTCATTACTGTAACAAATACCTGAAATAATCTACTTCAAACTGAAAAAGCTCATTTTGGGTAATATTTTTGGAAGTTTCAATCCATCACCAATTGCCCCTATTGCAATAGCCTGGGCTGGCACCATACATTACAGCAGGAGTTTATGGTGGAAGAGACCCACTCGCCTCATCCCAAATGGCCAGATAAGAAAGAGATGGAAGAGAGGGAATGGGTCCCATTATCCATTTCAAGTCCACAGCCTCAGTGGCCAGAAGATTTCCCAGGAGGTTCCTCTCTTCTAGTTTTCTATCACCTCCCAAGAGTGCCAAGCTGGGGACGAATACATGGGCCTCTGGGGAACATGACAGATCTAAACCTCAGCATATACTGAGCCAGGCACCTGCCCTGGAAATAGTAGAGCACAAGCTTTCAAACACCATGAGGGCTGCTAGACTATCTATACTCAAACGTCGATTCTGCTACCAGCCCAGCTGTGTTGCTTGACCGTGTTGTTTATCCATTCTACAGCTCACTCTCTTCATTGGCTAACTTTCCTTAAGAATAGATTCCTCGTATGATCTTTACAAACCAAGACAGGGGCTCTCACCAAAAAGCAACCGCATACTACCCTGACCTCAGACTGTCAGCCTCCAGAAGTGTAAGAAAGCACATTTCTGCTTTCAAGTCACTTAGGATATAGAATGTCATTATGGCAGCCTGGGAAGACTGAGATACTTCTACATAGTACTTTAGAATGGAGCGTGGCACACAGCAAGGGCTATGTGAGCATTTCCTCAGATTATTATTACTGAATTGAAAGGGTGAATATTGATTTCCACATGACTTTTGTTTTACTGCTTCATTCTACCTGAGCAGAAGAAAAGATACTTGCACGGAATAAAGGAGAGGGATAGAGACAGTGGGGTAGCTAAGACTTCAGCATTTGACACGCCAGGGAAGAGGCAGTTTCTGTGGACCAAGTGATACTCTGAGGGATACCACCCACCCTTTGTGCAGTAAGACAGGCTCACTAGGTGGTAAAATCCAACAATATGAGCCCATGAGGTAGACACCAGTTGATGGAGCTGAACTGGGGAGCAAGGGGAGACTCTCTGAACCCCCAAGGTGAACTCCTGTGGTCCATGAGAGGTCAGTA
The DNA here is from genome assembly GCA_004363535.1 of Dasyprocta punctata. Taxonomy (NCBI): domain Eukaryota; kingdom Metazoa; phylum Chordata; class Mammalia; order Rodentia; family Dasyproctidae; genus Dasyprocta; species Dasyprocta punctata. The sequence goes on from RJWM01006008.1 coordinate 73,482, forward strand.
TTTGGACATCTGCTAGCATGGACGCATCAGTTGCCTGGCAACCATAACCAAGAACCAGCCCAATTTAGTAAGAAAGTGTTCGCTTCTTTCCCTGTCCATCCACATCCTTAATTGCAGTCCTGCAGGATCCTGAAGAGAAGAGGCAAGGGAGGAAAAAAAAAACAAGCAAAGTGGGTGCCAGATTCCCAGACCCATCCTGTAAACTCTTCAAACCACAGAAAAAGCTTGGGTGGAGAGCAAGGAAAAGAAACGAGGTTTAACATGGGCATGAAATTAAATTTAATCATGACCTCAAAAGCCTAGAGTCTAGCCTTTATTTTATGTTTGTCACTTCTTTTTAATTGGCAATGCACTCTTGTGATATAAAAATTGAGGTGTGTGACCGATGTGGCAGGTTGGCTGGATGCGAAGCAGCTGCACTGTGCATGGCATACCCCAGACTGTTGTGAGGACGGGAAGGACCCTCACGGTCCCAGGATCCCTGAGTACAGGAAACAGAGAGGTTGTTTCCGAGTGAGGCCTTTTCCATTGTGGACTAACTGATTGGCCACACCCTCTCAGGCCAGGATGTCTGCCAGTGAATAGGAGCTGGGTGCTGACAGCAGATCTGCAGACTTTCATTCACAACACTCCAAGGAAGGGAAAAGTCATCTAGGTGAGGGAGCAGAAGTCTCTCAGCCAATGAGAGGGGCCCTGCTTTGGGGGAAGAACTCGTGCCTTCTTGGGTTGACTTCCTATGGTAGCCTTTCTAACCAGGCACCCCTCTAGCGTATCCCTTTATGCACATGCTTAGACCCCAGCGCAGGACTCAGATGGGTCAGATGGAAAGAGTGTGCCACATGCTACAGGGAAAATGTGCACCAGGGGGTCAGTGCAACCTGCTCCCCTAAGGATACATATCCCCAATCTTCTACAGCTTGCACACTCTCCACTCAGAATGCATTCACCCTCAGCAAGAATGGGTCCCCTCCTTGGTCCCTCTATTTATCCCCCGTGCCATACCCTCCTTTCCCCAACCTTTAGCCTTTACAAGAGTCAGGTGTGGAAGTGCAGGGTATCCGGACGTCCTTGTGGTTAGGTCTGGCGAATGCATTTCCTAACTTTCAGGAGGTGTCTCCAAGAAAGGAAGGCAACACTGACTTGACCATTTTAGAAGTGAAGGAAGCAGATGGGACTTACCAGGTTCCTTTTGGTAATTGATCTGGCTGTCACCATTGAGGATTGCTATTGGAGGACTGGCACTTACAAGAAAGAGCAAGCATGATAGATAGCCTGCAGTCAACAGGTCAGTCCTACAGAAGAAGTATTACTCCCTCTCCCTCATGTAACTCCTTAGTGTCACACAGACACTTACGTAGGACTCATAACTCATCTACAAAAGTGCATGCTTCTTCATTTTCTCCACTAAGACCACCTATCCTTTATCTTGAGTTGTTATTTTTGTTATACTTAAGGACATTTTGTTCTACTTCATGTTCCACACAAAGGCCTAACAGTAGTTAGGATAAGAATCCAGAAAGACAGAAATTTACTTTTTTGCATATAAAAGGTTGCATACTCTACACCCTCTGTTGCAGTATTTCCTGGAGATGCTCCTGTATCAACACCTGAAATCTTCTCCTTCCTACTGAATGGAGACAGAGCATCCCACCGGAGAGCGATCATCATTGTTCAACTAGGCCCCGACCAAAGGGCACTGAGTTGTCCACAATGTTCCTTATAATATGCACTGACACATTAAATAATCTGATGCAAACAACATCTTGCCTATGTGCAAATGCGGTTGCAGGACAGATTACTAAAAGTGGAATCAATGAGCCAAAATATCTATGTATTTAATTTTGACAAAGAGTATATGAATTCTATTTCCACCAGCTATAGATATTCATGCTTTGCACTCAAAGCCTGCCTAGCAAATTGCATTACCAAACTTTTTTACTTTTATCAATATGATAGTTATCTTATCATAACATTAATTTGGTTTTCCCATGTGTGAGAGTCAGTGTATTTTAATATTTAGCAATCTTTCGTATTTCCTTTTAAGCAGTCTCATCTTTTCCTGAAATTTGAACTGGACTACTAGGTTTTTGTTTCCTTTTTTTTTTTTTTTCGTTGTTGTTGAAGCATACATAATAAATGCGATATGCTACAAAATTTTTCTTTTGTTATTTACTTTTAATCCATTTATTGTGTTTTCCCATGAAGAAATTTTATTACTACGTATTCCAGTTTTCCAGTCTTTTTAAAAAATTTTTATTTTTTGCTAAGTTTGCTGAGTTTTGTGAGGCCTCTGAAGGTCTCTAAAGACTTTTCCCACTCTGCAAAGATTAACAAGAACAACGGGAAATTCCCGTCAATTATTTCTGCATCTTTCGTGGTACATCTTTGGGTCTTTGGACCTTTATTTTGCAATAAGGGGTGATTTGGTAATGAATTTTATTGTTCTCTGGATAACTACATGGTCGTTCCAACATTACTCATAGAAGAATTTGCTTTATGCTATTTATTTCAAATGTACTTATAGCCAGAAAGAGATGCAAGATAGCACAAGAGAATGTGAATACAATCTCTGGCTCCTGACCATAGGGGTTCAAGGGTCAATTTAGAACATAAAATTACTATATATCCACTATTGCTGTTGTTACTGTCACTGTACAGTTTCCCCCATGCATTTGGTGATGGTGTTGGACCTTTTTCTTCAGTGCACTGATCCTTCCAGTCATATGTGAGTACCACACTCTTCCAATTACTGTAACTTTGCAATATTTTTATGCACTTACGTTATCACTTACTGCTATCATCAGTGTCTTTCTTCCCTTTTGTTTTCTAATTGTTTGCATATATGAAGGCTTCAGATATCTGAATAATGTTTTCTATCAACCTTCTGGCCAAATGCTTACATAATGTATAGGGATTTAAAGATGATTCACTTGGCTTTTATGGCTATTAAATTTCTGCAACCTGTGACTATTAGTAACTTTACCTCCTTTTTCTCCTAATATTTATACCACTTATTTCTCCAGCTTATTTAATTACATTAGTGAATATCCCCAGTAGTGGACATCCTTATCTTATTTTTGACTTTAATGTGGATGTTTTGTTGTGTTGCATTGCAATGCATAATCTTGGCTTGGAGCCAGAGGTAGATATACTGCATCAAATTAAGGAAATATCTGTCTATTCTACTACATTAAAACTGTTATCATGATTTCATGATTTCAGTTTTCATTTTATCCTGAATGCTTTTTCATTACCTGTACTTTCTATCTGTAAATGTCTGGATTACATTCATTATTCCTGTCTATGACTTGGTGTCGAGTGTATACTATTTGCTAGGCATTTTTCTCGGCTCTAGAAATTCATAAAATTGGTCCCTGTCTTCCCAGTGTTTATTGCCTAGTCAGAGAGAGACTGTCAATGATCAGAGATGTGTAATTGATGTCAGGCTTTATGTCAGTTCAATAATAGCAATCGGACACTTAATACTGCATTATACTTGCATTCCTACATGGGTTAGGTTTTTATGACTGCAAATGACCAGGAAGCTTTTAGATTTTCCCAATATGTTATTTAAGAGCTAGGAGAAGGAATTTCACCAAACATCCTTGAAGGTAATAATTGAATTTTTAAAAAACCATCTGTGTGACCTGATGAGGTCAGAAAGTTCAATAAACTGATTACATGGATTTTTCCTTTCATGGCATTACATTAGAATATTGAAAAAAACAGAATTTAAGAGTGGCTAAATATTTCAAAAGGCCCAGTTTATATAAAAACAAGAAGAGAATTGGGTCACTTGTTGGAAGTTAGCTGGAAAAGACAGTGGGCAGTGACCCTCAATTTGTGCTCACCTCTGCTTTTGAGATACATTATCACCATGTCCTAAGCCCTGCCTGCTGTCCCCTCTTTGGTAAACTTCGTCATCCACCAGATGGAAAGTTACATCCACAGGGTAGCTGATCCTGCTTTCCCCTGTGTTAATTCCTTTCTCCTCTTTGGCCCCAATGGGCCCTGCTTTACATGTATCACAATACACTAATGCCTTCACTAATGTGTGTGGCAGAGCAGAGCATCATGGTGCACAGAATGTACACACCTGCCTGTATCTACATCCTTGTGTTGTTCACTACCCTCCTGCCTCCAGGATTGGCCATGGAACTTGCTTTGACAAATGTGTTGACCACAAATGTTATGCAAGCAGAGATTTACAACAGACCGTGTTTTGGCGTTGGTGATGACTTTCGTTCTTTAGAACCCTGAGATAACCATGTGAAGAATTCCACATCCTAGATGCTAAGGAGATCTTGTGGCTCAGACACAAGTCACCAGACTGAGGCCCCCTAAAGCAGCTAACCTGACACTGCATGACTTGAGAGTGAAGCCAGCTCAGAACATCCAGGCCTAGCCAAGCTCCAGGTGACCACAAGGATCAGCCATGCCAGCTCACACAGAAGAGATATCTAACTGACCAAAAGGATTGTGGGAAACATCAAATGTGTGTTGTTTGAAGCTACAATGTTCCATGATGGTTTGTTACACAGTGACATTGACTAAATACGATGTCTACTCCTTTATTCAATTATGAGCACTGAAGGTCAAGATCATGCCTTATCACAGAATTCAGAGCTACATCCAGGGCAGGGCACAGAATATCAATCCAACTAATATCTGTGTGGTGGTTAGGGTGGAGAGTCAATTTGACTGGCTTTGAGATTTGCATAGGGAATATCAGGAGCACACTTCAGGGTGTGTCTGGATGAGTCATGGTGCCATAGCCTTGCAGTCTATGCTTGGTCCCTCACTCCTTCCTCTCTGTTACTGCTCCCCTCCTCTGCCTCCCAGTTTCCATGAGTTAAGGATGCATCTGTTCTCCGCAATGCTATTCTGCAATGACATATCTGCCTTGGTGCAGCTAACCAGGGACTGAATCCTCCGAAAACATTTTAACTTTCCTCCTTTAAGTTGAATGTGTCCAGATATTGTGTCCAGCAGTAAGACAGCTGATTAACACAATTTATGAAATGAAAGCCCTGACCCCAGAAAGAGAGATTCTGACTGCCCCTACGCCAGACTGTGTCAGACATGTTCTGTTCTTACACTAGCACTTACTACATTTTTGGGCCTGGTTCGCTTAAATGTCTTCCTAGGCAGCCTGCAAAGCAAGTGAAAGCAGAGACTTTCTTTGTGTTTGTTCTTGGGTGTGTCGTTGAATACCTGGTACAGTAATGTCACAGGCCTTAGGCAATTATCCACTGGAGAAAAGAACCAACACAGGTTGGCACTGGGAGTACCCCCAGCCCAGTGACATGGCCTGGTGGCTGAGGGTTATTAATCATTCTGTATTCCACACATAGCCTCATAGGCCCTGTGGTCTCCTCGTGAGGCTGCCAGTGGGCTTCTTCCCCAAAAGGGGAGATGCTGAGGCTAGGACTCAGGAGCAGGGTGTGGTGTCTGAAGGGACAGTGTTAGGAGTCCAGCATAGCTGTTTGCCTCCTGATGAGCTCAGGAATGCAAAGCATTCATTTCAAAAGTCTGCTGATCAAGGAAAGAGCAGTGCTTTAATGTCAAGAAACTGGAGACCTGGATCCAGGTCTGCTATGTGACCTATTTTCACTGACCTAACACCTCTGGGCAACAGCGTCCTGCCCTGCCGGCCTACTGTACCAGCTCAAAGGAATGTAGTAAATCATATGAAATTGCTCTCAGCAAATAAAAACCAAAGAGACTACCTTCAGTTCTTTTTTTTTTGTTGTTGTTTTTGTTTTTTTTTTTGCTGCACCGGGGATCGAACTCACAGCCTCATACCTGCCAGGGCAGGCGCTTAAGCCACTGAGCCAAACTCCCAGCCCTTACCTTCAGTTCTTAAACAGGCTGTGTTTCACACATTCATGTTTCAGAAGATTGTTTCATAGTAGGCATTACATTACTCACAAAAGTTATATTCAAAATAATGGTTAGAATCCCTGGATCCCACTCAAATTCCTATTTAAGCCATAATGTAACTGAAATAACATATATTTGCAAAGGAAAATGGCAGGAAAAAATACCGTTGCAATACTAGTAATTAAAATGAAAAAAAAATAATAATACCATGGGATAAGAAGCAATTCTTCTGACTCATCCCAAATGCCAGCACTTGAAGAAAAGTGGACTTAATTAGAAAAGGAGGAGGCAGTAGAAAGGTCTCTTGGAGATCAAAAGACATCTTTCAGTCGTCATGGTGTGAACACTGTTTCTTCCCCAAATGTAGGTTTCTCCAGGTCATGCTGCGTTCTCAGCCCGTGCCTTTTGCTGTGATTCTGTCTATACTTTGAGCCACAGATAAAACAAGAAAAGGGAGAGAAGGTAGTAAGATATTAGTCAGATAGATATCCTGTGTCCTGCATTGGACAAGAACTTGAAAAGGAAGAACGAAAGACTAAGGAAGACATTATCAAACCTGGGACAGCGGAGGACTATTTCCATGGCTTGCCAGGCACTACACAAAGTGACTGTTCGTCGTTCCCTTCTTCCCACACCACAGACTACAAAAGCAGCGTCTTCCCATTTTATAAATGCCAGCCTTGAGGCCGAGCAAGAAAACAACCTTGTCAATAGGTTCAGTGACAGAGTCAGAGTTTGGTCTCGGGGCTGCTTGACTCTAACACCTACTGTTCTGTTTCTCTGTTCTGTCCTTGGTTGTGGGTGAGGAAGACAGAAGGAAAGGGAAGCAATATTTGTAGAGATGACATTGGAAGGCCCTGCGGCTAGTCAGGGGCACTGTCCCCCCCTGGACCCCTAGTATTGAACCAGAGCAAGGGGTTGAGGGAGGTGCAGCCTTAGGCTGGGGAAGAAAAATGTTCAGAAACCTGTAGGAAGCACTTAAGGTGTTGAAAGCCAAAGTTCTGGACTCTAGGAAGAGCTGGTACAAATGTGGGGAATTTATCCTTGTGCATTCAGGTTGCTATAACAAAATAAACTGAACTGGGTGGCTTACCAGCAACAGAAATGGATCTCTTACAGCGCGGGAGGCTGGGAGTCCACGAGCAAGGAGCTGGTAGATTTGGGGTGCAGTGAGAACTTGGCCTTCTCTTTGGCACCTTGACTTTTGTCCTCACATAATAGAAGAGGCAAACAATTGCGTTAGGCCTCTCTCATCAGGGAATTAACCCACCCATGGGGGCTCTGCCTCAGGGTCTAACTTCCTTCTGAAGGCCCTACCTCTTAGTACCATCACCTTGGGGTTTAGTTTTCAGTATGTAAATGGGGGGACAAAGAGTCGGGTAGTGCAAACATTCAGTCACAGCAGCACTGCTGAGCAGATGGATATGGGCTCTACCCCTAAGAAACAGTAGCCTAACATGAATGATCCACAAGGAAATTAGATCTGTAAAGAATCAAGGAAGGGAATCATCCAAACACTGCAGAAGTGAGGTTAATAAATAAGAAAAGTCAAATTAATCACAGGAGAATCTATGCTAAGTGGGAAAAGCACCTTGTGAGGAAGGCACTGCCTCCTGCGGTAAACAAGCCAGGAGACTGCATAGGGAAGAAAAGAAACTTCACAAATTACCATTTTCTTTCATGTTGATCAACCCGGTGGTTGTGGCTCAAAAAATTAAAAGAAATAAAATTAAACCGTAACCAGGCTGCCGGGGTGCCCTCACGCGGCGTGGAGCGGCTGTGGGGACGGCAGTGCCATAGACGCCTCGGTCACGTTGCTCCACTTCCACATCTATATTGTGGCCGACTGAGTTCCACGACCAGCAGGGACCACAGCACCCTTCAGGGACAGGGACGTCCCTTCCCCAGGACCCCAGATGAGGGCAGCTCTCCCATCCTTCATGGCCATGTCCCTGGCGTTCAGCCTATCAAGCATGCACATGGCCATCTGCTCTGTGTCAATGGCACAAAAGTGCTATGGGGCACGCAGATGTCCCTGTCACCGTGCCTGCCCTCAAGGAATCTATGACCCAGTTGTAAAGAAAAGGCCAACGTTGGGAACAAGCAGAGAACATTTTAAGACAACTTCTATGTATTTTCTACAACCACCACCCTTCCCCTCTCTCTCCTCCACACCTTCCTGGCCTTGCCAGCCCTGTACTTTTAAGGTGCTGTGTTTACCTCTAAGCTTTGGCTAGGTTTTCCATCAGCAAAAGAGGACTACTGTAGGAAACGGAACTGATATTTAAACCTAGCTCTTAATTCTGCAGTTAACTCTGTTAGTAAATCACTCATTTGTTTTAAAAAGTGATTCACCAAATGTACATATTGGCTATTCTAATTGATAGGTCAAAGGTTATAACAAAAGTGGAACCGTATGTGACTTATGTTTAATACCAGGGTAAGGGTATTCTTCGAGGGAGAAACCTTTGGCTTATCAACTAGAAAATGAATACGAGATCTCAACAATCTAGCATCCTTCCTCCCTCTGAAATAGTGTCAGGTCTGGAGTATAATGTTTCAGTCCCTGTTTTCCTTTACAGCACGCCCTCCTCTCTTTTCCTGTTGCTTATTCTCCATCTCTCTTTCCCAGCCTCTCTCTCACCATTACTGTGACCCACTGGGAAATACAAAAGAGGAAATGTGATCTTAGAGAGCAAATAGTGATTGATTATGCGGGCCTATTGATTGACCAGCACCGAAAGTAGCTTTTTACACACATTGTCCCATTGAGTTGCCAGAATGCTCTGCCCATTCAATTTTATACCCCACCCCCAGCAGCCTGCCTTTAAGTAGAAACCAAATCCCTGAAATTCCAGGTTATCTGCCCTATATCACTCACATGGTAAGTGGCAAGTAAGAGTTGTATGAATAGCAATTTTTACTTGTTCCACTCTAACATCTCTTCTCTCATCCTTTGTGGGATACTGTTTTTAGTCTCCAAAGAAATGGAACCAAGGAGGGATGTATGTGTGTGTGTGTGTGTGTAAAATAAGATTACATGGTACCTCAATTTACAAAGTTAATTTGTTCCACGATTCTTGGAAAGATGGCCATGGTCCTGTTCATCACCCGAACTGAAGCAAAATTTTGCCAAATGTTTCCCTTTGTAAACCGAACTGTTTGGAAACAGAAGTATTCATGCACCAAAGTATTACTGTACAGGGTATATATGAAATTTATACATATATATCATATAGGGTGCATCATATGTATCATATATATGTATGTGTATCATATGTATCATACATGTATATCATATGTATATCCTATTGAAGAGAGGAATGAATTGGCTTATTGGCCATAGTGACTAAGAAGTCCCATGATCTGTCACTAGCTAGCTAGCTGGATAGCAGGAAGCCTGTGATCCAAAGGTCTGAGGACCATAATGTCCATGTCTGAGAGCAGAAGTAGCGGGATGTTACAGTTCAAGCACAGAGCCTTCACCGTTTTTGCTCTATTAGGGACCACAACTGGCAGGAGGATGGGCCTTGTTTACTGTCTATCGTGCCAAATGCTGTTCTCTTCTGGAAATTCCCTCAGATACACCTGGAAATATTTTGCCAGATATCTGGACATCCATTCAACCAGTCAAGCTGACATATAAAATTAACTTTCACAAGACCAAAGCTCACATTATCTCACCAAAATAATGTTCAGAAGCATCAGGGGCAAAGTCAAATTTAGGCTTCTGTGATCCTAGGAGTGACCACCAGCAAGGGTAGCTCCCTCTCCACATTTACCTCAACTGTCCTGTACATCAAGGAGCAGTTGAAAACCTCACAGGCCCCTTGGGCATCCTCTTTCACAGCCGGTGCCCCTGTCCCAGGCCTCCAGACAGCTTCTAGGTAAGTATGAGTCTCCCTTCTGATTACCCTATTCTTCAGCATGAATATTTTAAAAATAAAGAGCTCTTGGACACCTTGTGGTCAAGCTTGCTTCTTATTGGGGACAGGGGGTGCTAGACACAGATCTCAGGACTCTTTCATCTCTTGTGGTTCTCAGAATATCTGAAATTCAATGACTTTTATATTTTTGAAGTCTCCTGTGTAATTATGCTGATAACGAAATTTGACCACCATTAAAAGCTTGATTGTGCCCCCTTCAAAAAGCACATGTTTAAGTCCTCATTCCTAGTACATGGCTGCATCATGAGACAAGGCCCTTTAAAGAAGTAATTGGGTGAAAATGAAGTCATTATTGTGGGCCTGCTCTGAAACGACTGATACCTTATTAGAAGAGCAGATCAGGACACAGGTTGGTACAGAGCGAAGATCACTTAAGTCAAAATGTGAAGATGGCTATCTACAAGCCAAGAAGAGAAACCTCCAAAGAAGCCAACCTTAGATTTATACTACCAGCCTCCAGAAATATGAAATATAAATTTCTGTTGTGTAAGCCACCATTTTGTGCACTATGTTACAGTACTGAAGAACTAATGTAATGAATACAGGTACTTCAGAACCAGTCCACCAAGCAGGTGAGCGGTGGCACTGAGACTCACAGCCTGGAACTTATTCTATGCCCTGGACTCACTCTAAGGATCAGAGATCCAGCACGGTCCCGGTCCCCTTAAAGCCTGCCCTAAGCCTGGTGGTGTCATCTGGGCTCCCCTTTCCGATGCCTCTACTTGGCACTGATCAGAATCAGCTCCACATTGACAGTCTTCTTAACTCCTTACGAGCCATGGCCCTATAGAACGATGAAGAGCACTGGACTCAGAGCATAGTTACGGTGGGGAGCTGACTGACTGATTGACTGACCAGAGAGTGACAGAGCGGACTGTGAAGGAGTTGGAGAATCTGTCTGCTCTCACAAAGAATTATAAGTGGAATGTGAGAGTCACTGATTCATTTACAAAGGCTCTGTTCTATATTTGCTGCAGGATTCAAAAGGGACTGCTTTCCACACCCATTCTGCAAAAATGCAACTCTTAATCAGAGAACCCAATTCGAATTTCCTGTGATCTTGAGTCCATCATTTAGATTATTTAATCATTCATTCCTTATATATAGAATGGGAATAAATAAATGCCTGCCTGCCTTATCTATGTTGTAGACATACAGTGCAAATTAAAAAAAAGTACAAGAAAGCACTTAGAAAAGTATAAAATGATATTTAAATATGAAATGTGACAAATCCTTCATCCTCAAAAATATATGTGGATCAGAATGAATCTCTGTCTGGAAGAGGCAGCAGCAATCACAATAGAAAGGTGAGATCTGATTGATAGGCAGCTTACATGAGTGGTTTTCAAATCTGGCGATGGAATTTTGGAGCACAATGAAAGCAACATGAGATTTGAAATCTGGATATGAGAATCTAGGCCCAACTCCACCAGGCATAATCGATGTGATTTTTATATGAGGCCTTAATTCCTCTGATGTCTCTTTATGACAAAAATGAGGATAACAATGCCCACTTCATCCTTCAAACAAGGTTATTGTAAACATCAAATGAATTATACGTAAATATAATACAGAATCTTATGCAATAGGAAAATTTAAAACTTCAAAAAAAAAAATCTTGTGTTACCATAAACTGGATATAAAGTGAAATGGGGCAGGACACAGGGGTTGGGGGAGAAACTAGAGGTCAGAGAAGTTCTCATTAGAGAAACTACAAGTATATACAAAAAGCGTCATTACTATTAATCCAGAGAGTGTGTAATTACAAGGATGAGCAGAAGTAGATCAAACAAGAAAGACAATGTAGATTTTGAGTGATGTCTATAAGTAAAGATTATGTGACTTCAGAATTACAATCCTAGGATGTTGAAGGGAGCAAAAGCTAAACATTTTCACAAGTTTTGGGACCTAAAGAAAACATACAGCAAAATCCCACATTCACAGGGTGTGGTGGCTCACGCTTTTAAGCCCAGCACTCGGGAGGCTAAGGTAGGCAGAGCGTTGTGAGTTCAAGGCCAGCTCGGGTTACAATGTGAGCACAAGGCCGGCCTGGACTACATGGTGTCATCCTGCCTCGAAAAACGAGGGCCGGGAGTTTGGCTCAGTGGCTTAAGCATCTGCCTGGTGGGTGCAAGGCTGTGAGTTCGATCCCCAGTGCCACAAAAAATAAAATAAAATAAAATAAAATAAAATAAAATAAATCCCACATTACCTCCACAAACAGGAAACAGGTCAACTGTGAAAAAGAGATACAGCTTACATGATGGTTAGAAGCCAAAACCTTGGAGTGAGGCAGAAACTAAAATTCTGATCATTTATGTTACCAGTGACAAGTTGAATTGAACAATGAAGTTTTGTATTTGCAATCTGACCACCTAGCCATAGCTACTGATTGTGACAAACATTTGTACTGCATGATTTTTATACCCAGCTACTTGAACATGTGTCACCCTGAAAATATGAAGGAAAAAGTAGCAGGAACTCTATTGTGCTGGGTGTCTAATGAGCATTTATTCAATGTTTCATTCTCAGAAAAACTCAAAAAATTATAAAAGTAGAAACCTGTCAGTTTCATAAGGAAGTTGATGTTTAAAGGTTAATATTTTGTTAAAAGACAATATTTGAACACAGCATCAGACTCATTCTAGTAAACTAAGACTTGAAAAATGGTGGTTTTTCATAATAGAGGTTTATTTTTTTTCTCGAACAAAAGAAGTCCACAAGTAGAAATCAGGAAGTATCAGATAGATCTATAGTCAACAGAGACTAAGTTCTTTCTAGCTCTCCACCCCACAATGTTTGAGAATGTTGGAGCTCTAGTTATCATTCTGCAATCCAAGAGACCATGTGAAGAATGGAAAAAAGAGTAGGCCCTTTCCCTTTTCAAGAGGCTTTTTGGACATCCCTTTCTAGACTTTCCCATACAATTCATAGGCTAGAACTTAGCCACAGGGCCTTATTTAATCACAAAGGATTCTGGGAGATACATTCTTTTGTCTAAGATACAACACATACACTTTACAGTCAAGTTCTGTTACTACTCAAAGGCAACTATGAATATTAAGAATAAAGTAGGAGTCTCTGCCATACCATGGCTTACTAATTCCAAAGACTGTGCTCTTTATCAGTAGCAAAACCATCCTAAAATCATGTTTGAGAATTTCACAGACCCATCTGGATACATGTGGTGTCAGCTCAATCTAGTCCTGCTGCTAAATGGGAAAATAAAAGCAACATATTTTCATCGTAGTTTGTATTGCTATTATTTAGGAAACAATCAGGCTCAATGAAACAAAGAATGCAGTAAACACTGAAGAGAGATACAGAAGTTTTCCTGTGTCTGTTCAACCAAGAGATGACTTTTATGTATTGTTGTGAAAATTTGAACAGAAATATTTTTGATATAAATGTAATTTGGATGGAGAAATACCGAGACTGGGAAAAGGATGGTTGAAATCTGAGTTAAATTTCCTTCCCTCCATTGGCCTTTGATCTTGCTGAACTGAACATTTCAAAAAGGAAACAGAGTAGAGATGAATTTTCTAGCTTTGTGAAAACTGCTCTTGATGTAGTTTGCAATTGAAAATGATCATGAAAAAAACACCGTGGTTGTAACAAAGCACCATACAATCACACATAAAGCTGGCATTCTGGAGCCAGGGGGAACGAGCCGGATGTTCGTTATGTTCACACACTGTATCGTTTACGGAGCCACAGCATCCGCCCATGTCCCGGCTGGCTGCGTCACTCTCCAGTTCCTAACCTCCAGTCTCCAATCCCAGTCCTGCAGCATCCCTCAGTATAGCCCCAGAAGCCCCTCCTGGCCCATTTCTGCTGCACTCCAAATTCAGCACAGATGAACTCTTTCTCAACCATAGCCAAGGAGCGAGAACTTCAGGGAGGGTCCCGATCCTAGCTCTGTGTTG
>RJWM01006009.1:0-87490 GCA_004363535.1 Dasyprocta punctata
CTTCGCCTCTCAGGTATTTCTTACCATCTTCTCCAAGATTTCTCCTACTGTTTCCAGATCCACAGCGATCCCCAATACTTCTCACTTGCTTCCACTATTGGACTTACATGGCGTGTCTGACTGGACATTCACGTGCATTTCCTCCATGTGACTATGGGTTCCTTGGGAAAAGTCCGGAGTCCTCTTCAGTGATTTCTTATCCTTCCAGCAGGTTGGCCAATTACCTAGTACATAACGGAAACTCAGAATTGTGTGTTGAAAGAATGAATGCTTTGTGAATAAAATAATACATGAATTCAACAAGCATGGACGTCAAATTTACTAAAACCTTCTTTCTTTTAAGAGATTCCACTGTGTCACCTCTCTGGCTTCCTAGATGACAGGGAGTGAGGAGCAGAAGGAAAAGAGGTTTGGCTTCTCTGCTCCTTTATTACCTCCCCTGCAGAATCTTCCACCTACCACACAGGCCTGGAGTGATCCACAGACTCCTACCTCACTCCACCTAGAAGGCTTGTGCCACCACCTCTTTTGGGGCATGGCAGTTCTCTACATCCTCCTTCCCTGGAGGCCTGAGCCCCTCTCCTCCACCCGTACCCACTTTGCTCACACTCCTGGCTCTTTCCATTGACTTTAAACTAACGCCCAAATTGTCCCCAGTCAAAGTTTCTTTCCTAACTAATTGAGGCTTTATTGAGTTTTCTCAGAGCATCTTGTTGCTAACTGCTAAAACCCTACCACCATAGGATTAAGGCAGATTTTCTTCAAGAAAAGTTGTAGGATTTGAAACCACAGAGAGCTGCAGTGAAGTCCCAACCCTGCCCTCAGTTCTGTGTTTCCTCATCCATAGACCACAATGGGGAGCTGAGATGCTTGCTCAGAAACCCCCTTGCCCTGCCCACTTCGATGGAAAAGGAGCACTTCTGCCCTCTTCATGGGGGGCTTGGCTGCCCAACTTATTCCAGTTGAAGAAATACACACGAACTGCAGGGCTAATGGTTATGAGACCTCCCACTCCTCTTTCCTCTCTCCCTTCAGAGACTTTCAAACCCCAGCTGGAAGAACATGTCCCATATGACCACTGCCTTCGTCGTGGGCTCCTAATGACATGCACAAAGGACGCATTTAATGCTGGCCCAGGGATGATGGGAGACTCGGTGGAGACTGAGACACACATGCCACCTCACACACAGCACCCAGCATCCCACACAAGCCAGCTGGCTGAGTCATGCCCAAGAAGCTTCTGACATACATTTGCTTCCTTTATGGAAACCTCCTCAAAGGCAATGACTCCAGGTAGTACCTGCATTTCAGACATGGAGCTCTGACATCTGAGGATCTGGACAAGCACTTTGGCTCCTCTGGGTTTCCGTTCCTCATTTCTAAAATGTCAGTAAGGAACTGTGTTGGCAAAGGGATAACATCGGGTGCTTCACACACGGCACACAGAATGTGCTCTTCACACAACAAAGTGTTAAACTAATCGCTGTTGTTAATAGCAGTACTAGTGTTAAAAGTAGCTCTGTTATCTATTATCCCTATTTATTATCCCAATCCATGTAACAAATTACCCCAAAACTTAGAGGCTAAAAACAACTTCCGCTTATTATTTCAATTTCTGTAGGTTAGGAATCTGAGTCACTTTCCTGGGTGACCATGACTCAGGTTGCCCCTCGCAAAACTCATGGCCCTGTCGTCTGTGGTACTCTTTATCTCAAAGCCCGACTCAGCGAAGACTAGCTTCCCAGCGCCCCCTTGGGGCTGCTGGGCACTCGAGGTCTCACTGGTGGTTTGTCTGAAGCCTTAGTTGCTGTCACATGGACCTCTTTGATGGCATCTTGTTTTTCCAAGAGCAAGGACTATAGGGGGATGGAGAGGGTGAACACCCCGGACGGGAGTTGCTGTCTCTCTATAACCTCATCTCAGTAGGTGCAGCTCAGCACCATGCCCTCTTCCATTGCCAGAGACAGTCCCTAGGTCCAGCCCACAGTCTACAGAAGGACACTGTAAGAACATAAACGTCATGAGTCTGAGATCATTTGGGGCCATCTCTGAGTCTGCCTACTACAAATGATAAGGTGCTAACAATTAATGACAACAATAAAAATAATAATGCCATAGAGGAAGAGCAGTATTCTTGGTATCAGACAGCATGTGGCTTGAAATCTCAACTCTGCCACTTGTCCATCATGTGACTTTATGATAAGCCAACCACCCCCACGAAGCATGTTCATCATTTGCAAACACAGAGTGTTGCATAAAGATAATGATTCATACATGTAATAATGATATAAAGTGCCCATATGGTATTTGGCACAAAGGATGGTGAAAAATAAATGATAGCATCATTATTATATTGTGTGGGGCTTTTAGTTCCAGATATATGTAATTACGTTTTCTTGGCATATTGTTTCCTAAAGAATTGGCTTGTCTGAGCTACTGGGCAATCTGCTAGACCACAAAACAAATGATTAATCTGCGCTCTGTTCCTTAGATCTGAGAAGCAGAGATAAAACGCCAGTGCCTGAGGTTCTGAGTACTCCAGGAGACCATAAATACAAACTGCTTAAGGTCGTGGACCTCAGAGCTTCTGAAAGCCTCCAGGGTTCCATAACCTCCCTCCCTTACTCCAAGGAAAAGAGGAAACTATGAATCCAAGATAGGATCACAGCCTCCTAACTGTGGAGGCTACTAGGAGAGAGGAGGCCGGGAAGACAGGAGTTCTACTTCCCCACATCCTGGCTATTTTTGATTCAGCAACTAAGGAGACACACTTGCTGTGCTTTGATATTTATAGATGTTTTCTCATACTCTGAGAGCCTGAGGCCATGACCAAGTACAGAAGACAGAGTCAATTTATTGAATCAGCTATTAGGAGTGGTTTTACACTGAGCTCTAGGTAAAGATCAAAGATTGATTTTTGAGGGAGAAAATGAAGTATTTTGCCTTTTACCTAAGAAAAATAGCAGTTTGTATACAATTCTCATAACCAGGGATACTTCCTCTGGTCTCCAGGCCTTGGGTTCAGTGCTGAGGTGGAGCTGGTCCTTGGAATTCTTATCTACTTCTGTGCCTGCAGCAGTAGATGGACTAGTCCAAAGGAGACCCGATATATAGCATGAGATAATAAATTACTTAAAGAATGTCACACAAGAAAAAATTGTAATTCTTAGTATCCATTCCTCTATCAAATGACAGGAGCATTTTAATCCATCCTAATTCTTCTGTCTCTGCCACCAAAATAAATAAATAATACCAAATTTACTCTTGAATGACTCGAAATGCGATCCACTCTTTTTCCTTGCATATTAATCATTTACTCACAAACGAGACATAATCCGACTTATCTTTGAAAATGAGAAATTACCATCAAAGAAACCAGTTTCTCATTATTCCTCGAAGAGTTTTGTCTTGTTGCACAACAATTACCAGTTAGTGGCATACAACAACACTGTTCTTACCTGACAGTTACATAGGTCAGAATTCTGACTTATAGGTCAGAACTACAGGCCACCCCAGAGGCTCACATGACTACAGTCAAGTCATAACCCAGACTGAAATCTTCTCTTGAAACTACAGGGAAGCTTTCAGGTTCACTCACCATGTTGCACGAACTTGTTTCCTGATGACTGCAAGACTGAGGTCCTCATTTCCTTGCTACCTGTCTTCTGGGAACCCCTTTCACCGCCTCCAGGCCACTTACATTCCCTGATGCACACTCCATCCATCTGCAAAGCCAGTGACGGTGCACTGAGTCCCCCGCATACCTCAAGTTTCTGAATTATTCTTTTACCACCAAATGAAGAAAATTCTGCTTTTAAAGGGCTATCCCGACTGAGTAGGCTTACCCAGTTAATACTTGTGTACTAAGGTCAATTAATTTGAGATGTTAATTACATCTGCAAAATCACTATAAAACAATAATTAGATTAATATTTGATTGAATAACCAAAGGACAGTCCCCTGGGGGGAGTCACCTTTGGAAATCTGCCCACATTTCTATTTTGCAGATGAGAAAAATGAGATATATGGAGGCATAATCTGCCCAATACTACGTTACTAATTAGAATTGCTATTGCTTTGTGTTACTGACCACAGTACTGAGATTATACTAGATAGGGAAGGAAGGCAGAAAAACAGAAACCAGTCAGAACTCAGACAACTGTGACTAGGATGAAAAAAGAGTAGTGGAGATTACAGGAAACAGTGGATTCTGGATATGTTTGCAGGATACTCAACAAGATTTGCTGACGGATCAGACATAGGATCTGAGAGAGGTCGCAAGTATGACTCCACAGTTTTTGGTCAGAATAAACAGAAGGACTTTTACTGAGAACACATTTGCTAAGTTCAGGGAGTCTGGAGGACAGACAGGTTTGCTGGGGAAAGATCTGGTTTTAGACATGGTAGATTAAGATGCCTCTGAGGCATTTAAATGAGATGTCTTCTACTAGAGAAATGTAAAGTTCAGGGGAGGTTGTCAGTGAATAGATGCTTTTTGAAAGTATGGGATTGGATGGGATTGCACAAAGAATGTTAGTCTAGTTAAAGAAGAAAAATGGTCCAGCCCTCAATGTTTAGAAGTCAGGCAAAGAGAACAAAACAGACAAAATATGATTGAAGAGCAAACACTAAAGAAGGAGGAAACCCAAGAGAATGGCACGTCCTGGAAGGCAAGTAAAGAAGACATGTTGATAAAGAAGAATGAGGGATCCTTTACCCAAAAAATGATGCTGATGGGAGAAGTAAGACAGGGACTCAGAGTTCACTGGCAAGCTAAGAACAATTTGTCATGGAATGAGGAAAGGACAGCATTAAAGGAGATCCAGAGGCGAATGGGGAGACATGGCTGCCGACAGCAGGTGTAGACATCTCTTTCCAGGTTTTAGCAAGAAGCCGAAAAGAGCATCACTCAATCCATGACAACAAGAAAAAGCTGAATAAACCACAAAATTATAACATTCCTCGAATCCATCAAATAACTGAGTACAGAATGCTATTTAATGCTACCACATAGCCTGAAGTCAAACAAGTACTGATCAGAAATGAGCACACCAGTGGCCGACCCCACGAGAGAGGCTGGGTACCAGGCAAGTGGCTAAAAATGAAACCAAGGCTGAAGGCAAACAGTGGTCTAGGCCAAGAGTCCACAATGCTGGGAGCCACTAACCGAAGTGTGCACCCCCCGCTCAGACTTCTCCGCATACCTCCAGTGGGTGTTCCCAAGGAAGACCAGAGGAAGCACAAAGCACAGGAGAGCACTTCCTCTCAGGATGCTACCCTGGAGGAACGGAGCAGCTACCTGTGGGACTCTTATCCTAACGAGCAAAAGCCTAGGGCGCTGGGATGAGGGTGTGGGGTGGCAGACACAGCCAAGCCCTGTGGCTCCAGGACACAGATAAAGATCCTTTGCTTCTTTGGGAAGTTTTAAAGATTACACCTTTTATCCTGGTTAAGGGGCAAAAAAAAAAAAAAAAAAAAAAAAACGTTCCTGGGTCCAGGATGCCATAGCACTACCATTAGAGATCACTAACTACTTTGGAACAGCAAAGGACAATTATCTCTGGCAAAGGAACTACCATGACAGGATACGGTTGCCATGGGAAAGAATGAGGAATACCAGCAGAAAGAATGAGACAGCAGTATTCAGACAGGAAAAAGATAAGAAGGCACAGGAATGTGCATGAAGAATGTCTCTGATAGACTTATCAGTACATTCAACATAGCCACTGAAAAAATAAATGAACTTGATGTCTATAGAAATCATCCAAACAGGAATACAAAGAAAAAAAAAGAGCAAGAAGGAAAGTCGTAACATCTCATCTAAGAGCCGTACTACAATACCAGTTGGTCTAGCACATATTTAGTGAATGTCTGGAATCAGAAAAGTGAGAAAAAAGATACTTCAAATATTTGGAGAGATAGTCCCCAAGAATTTTCCAAAAATAACAAATGACAGAAAACCATAAATCTAACAAAAAACAGAATGCCCAGAAAGACCAGCAAATCTTAAACCATACCTATCATATTCAAACTGCTGAAAAACCAAGATAAAAAGGAAAAATGGACAAACTATGTAAAGAAAAGCACGTATGAATAACAGCAGACTTCTAATAAGAACTGCACCACTCAGAAGACAATGGATTACAGCCCTAAATGAGGGAGAAACCAAAACTCAACTCAGAAGTCAGTACCTAGTGAAATATTTTTAAATGAAATACAAAATTCTTTTTAAATGATAATGAGTCCTTCACACAAAATCTAAGAGAGCTCATTACCAGAAGATTGGTGCTACAGTAAATATTGAAAGAAATTGATCAGACAGAATGTGTCACAAGATATAAATGGGGGTATACACAAAGAAATTAAGATCTCCCAAAATCATTTAAATGAAGGTAAGTTAAAAAGACTTTTTTGTAAAATAAGGGGTCAAGAAGATGACTGACTCTAAATCAAAATTAGGAATAATGTACTGTGTGTTTATGGCACCAGAAAAAGTAGAATATATGACAAAAACATACAAAATATGGGGATAAGAAATTAGAAATATGTTGTTTTAAGGTTTTGACACTACAGGTGAAATAATATGTTATTTGAAATACATTATGACAAATGCATATTTTAAACACTAGTGCAACTGCTAAAACTTTTTCAGTGCTACAAATTTTATTATTTTTTATTAGTGCATGTTTGCAATTCATTCAGCTTACGATTACCTTGGGAAGTGGTTACACATACATTCCACAGCTTGTTTTTATTAACACCTTCTCCTTCCCTCCCCATCCTTCTCCTGTTCTCCCTATCCCCTTTTTCATACTTGTTGATATTATTTGTCTTAGCTCATGTTATGGCTTATGATGTTTACATTGGTTGGAGTAACGTGGATCCTGTATGTGGCACATCTTTATTCCTCTCATTTCCCCTTCCCTGTCCCCTTAACCCTCTCCTTGTTCCCTTGGACCATTTCCCTAGTGGACAAGATCTGTCCCCTGTTCCTTTCTATTTTTTATCATTTTCTTTGCTTGTACTTTCCTTCATTCAACTGAGAGATATAATACAGTATATAAGATTATGCATTTGATTTATTCAGCTCAATGTTATATTTTCCAAGTGCATCCATTTTCCTATAAAGGTCTCAAATTTGTCATCCTTTATAGCAAAGTAGTATTCCATGATGTATGGTATAGGCTCTTTGGGGAAGATACCAAGCAGGTGGATAGCTAGCTCATATGGAATTTCTAATTTCAATTCTTTAAGAAATCTCCATATAGATTTCCATAATGCTTGTACTAGTTCTCATTCCCACCAACAATGCAGGAGGGTTCCTTTTTCACCACAGCTACACTGACATTTCTTATTGTTTGATTTCCTAATGATTGCCATTCTTTCTGGAGTGTTTTCATTTGAATTTCTCTAATGGCCAGAGATGGCGAATGTTTTTTCATGTATTTGTTGACCATCTGTATTTCTTCCTCTGTGAAGCATCTGTTTATTTCTCTAGCCCATTTCTTGAACCCCTCTTCAATTTTAAGTGGTTTAAATTTTTTTAGTTCTTTGTATATTCTAGATATTAGTCCTCTGTCTGAGCAATAGATGGTAAAAATTTTTTTTGCCGTTCTGAAGGTTGTCTCTTTACACTGCTGACTATTTTGCTGTACAGAGGCTTTTTAGTCTGATATAACTCCATTTGTTAATTTTGCTGCTATTTCTTGAGCAACTGAGGTTCCGTTTAGAAAATCCTTTCCTACACCTATATCTTCAAGTATTGTACCTATTTTACCTTCCATAAAGTTTAATGTTTCTGTTCTAATGTTGAGTTCTTGAAACCATTTTGATCTTAATTTAGTATATGGTGAGATGTAAAGATCCAGTTTCATTTTTCTGCGAACAGATACCAGTTTTCCCAACATCATTTGCTGAATAGGCCATCTTTCCTTAGACATATTCTTTTGACCTCTTTGCCAAAGATTAAAGAGTGGAATCTGTCTGGGAGGTTTCTGTATCCTCAAACCTGTTCCATTCATCCATGTGTGTTTTGATTCCAGTACCATGCCATTGTTATCACTATTACATTGTAGTATAGTTTTAAGTCTGGTGCTATTGCAATGCCACCTGCTTTGCTCTTATTTCTTGAAATTACTTATGCTACTGGAAATATCTCTTCTGGTTCTATATGAATATGATAAAGGTTATTTATGATAAACCAATAGCCAGAATCACACTAAATAGGGAAAAGCTAAAAGCATTCCCCCTAAAACCAGGGACAAGACAAGGATGTCCATTATCACCTCTGCTATTCAACATAGTATTTGAAACATTAGCCAGAGAAATTAGGCAGGAAAAAGAAATAAAAGGGATACATAAAGGAAAATAATTCGAATTATCATTATTTGCAGATGGCATAATACTGTACATAAAAGACTCAAAGAACATCACCGAAAATTCTTAGAATTAATAACTGATTTCAACAAAGTAGCAAGATACAAGATCAACATGCAAAAATTATTATCATTTGTGTATAACAACAATGAATGGGATTAGAAGGAAATTATGGAAACAATACTATCCACAGTCACTTCAAGAAAAATGAAATACTTCAGAACTAACCTAACCAGAGAAGTGAAAGACCTCTACAAAGAAAACAGCAATACTCTGAAGGAGACTGAAGAGGACATCAGAATATGGAAAGATGTCCCTTGGTTCTGGATAGGCAGAACCAATGTTGTCCAAATGGCCACACTTCCAAAACTTTTATACATATTGAATGCAGTCCCAATCAAAATACCAACAGCATACTTTATGGAACTAGAGAAAACTATCCTAAAATTCATATGGAACCAAAAGAGAGCCGAAATAGTAAAATATTTTTAAAGAAGATTTAATAAACCAATAAAAGAAATAGAAACATGAAAATTATCAAGTTATTAAAGAAGGCAGAAAACAGGGGAAAAGGAACAAGAGCTTACTGGAATTAATAGAAAACAAAATTACTAGATTTAAATGCAGCCATTTTGATAAATATATTAAACATCAATGTTTGAAACACAAATTAAAAACTGGATTTGTTCTAAAGACAGAGATATTCAAAGTAAAAGTTGAGAAAATGCACAAATACAAGAGGGATTAGAGTGACTGTATTAGTATCAAGCCAATACAGACAACAAATATCAAAAGCCTTCGAAACAAAGAATAATGTCAGGAATAAAGAGGGAGTGTTAAATGAGTGGAGTATGAATGTATACTCACCATCAGATTTTTTTTCAAGAGCAGGAAAAAATGTCAGCAGCTATAAGAGAATATGGGTTTGACGGAGAGGTTTTTTCTTCAAGAACATAAAAATCACAGTATATTTGAATGCTGCTGGGAGTTATGCAGTTAAAGGGGAAAAATTGATGACTGAAGAGAGAAGAGAACTGGTGAAATGATTTCTTGAATATTTAAGAGAGTATGGTATCTACTGAAAAAAAGTAGAGGTTTGCCTTACAATGACTGTTCATAAATGTCCTGCCTGCAGTAACAGGGAGAAGGCAGGGCTATTCCTCTGAAACGAGTATATACTCTTTTAAAAATTTTTATCTTGCCTGAGAGTGTCTCTTCTATATTTTCTTTGAGCATCATTTTTGTGTCAGAAAGTTTAAATTTAAACAACTTCAAATGCTTTTGGGGGGGGTGGAGGATACCTGAATGAATGAATATTAATTTTACAGTTTGACAACTCTTATTTTAAATTTTAGAGGAACTGAAAGCATGGATCAGGTTATTTTGGTGAAGGGGAGGGAAGCATAGATCTAATGCACAGTGAACTTGGATGGTAGATGTACTCTGTAGATGAAGAGGAAGGATATTGCAGAGTCCCTGAGCGATAGAGAAAGAGTTTACAATGTCTGGGTCCCTATTCAACGGGCAGCCGTGAGTCCTCACAAGGATCCAGGCACAGAAATTAGCACAGATCCCATTTAGTGAGAAAGTCGCTGTAAGAGCAGAGGTGTGACATGGAGGGGTAGTGGCGAGTGGAGGGGAATCGCTGTGCTTTTTCTTCAGCTGAAAAAAATGGGGAGAAAATATTTGCTTTGCTTCCTCACAGGACTTTTTGAATATCAGATGGCAGTTGTACTCTGCAAAGTCTTACACAGAAATCTGATAGTGTAGCGGGTGAAATGTCAACTAAGCCTCCTCCTGATTCTAAGTTTCCAGGATGATGTGAGCACCTGATGATCGAATTGCAAAAGGAGCCTTTATGTCACTACAGGAGCCCGGCTCCAGGCTGTGTGGTATAAGAGGAAAGGGGTGGGTTGGGGCGGGATGAGACAGGACCCTCTGTGGGCTGAAGCCTACTTCTCATTGTGTGTCAGTTCAGATGCCAAATCCTTAGAGAAACTTTCCTAAATACTCAGCCTGAAATATCCCTCGCTGCCATGCCAGTGACTTTTCAGCGCCATAAAATTTATCGCATACAAAATGATGTGTCATTATGTCTGGTTTTTTGCCGTGTCTGTAATGTCCCTCCCATCATAAAGAAAGCTCCATGTGAGCAGGAATTCTATCAGTCTTCCCAATTTCGTGAGTAAATAAATGAATGCACAAATGAACTATAAGAGCACAGGCATTGGAAAGAGACAGATGTAGACACAAATCTCATTGTAGAGTGACCAGGAGAGAGTTTATGCATTTCTCTTAGCCTTAATTTCCTTACTGGTAAACTACAACTAATAATTTATATCTTGAGATTATTGTAATGATGAAAAGAAATGCAACCAGGACATATAAAGTACCTGATACGCTCAATGAAAAACTTCACTCTCTTGAATTATGTGTGGCAAGGGAAACCTCACAGGGCCTCCACCTGGCTGTGCATCTGAGGCAGGTGCTGCAGTGATACTGAAGCACACACATGTGAGGGGGTTCGGTGTGGCAGCTCTGATTCAGCCCAGCTGTCTTCCCCATACCCTGCCCTTTCTCTTTTCCAAATGACTGGGACTCCATCTGTGGTCCTTCTAGCACTATTCCATGTCTTGGGGGTGGTGCAAAAAGGGACTTGCCATTTTGAGATCTGTTACCAGCTTTTTGGCCAAGATTCACCCACTGCTGCAAATCAGCGCCCAGCCTGTTTGACCATCCTCCTCCTTCCTTTCCCTCATCTGCTTCCACCTCCTGCCAGCCAGCCTCCCTGCTCCTGATGAGCCGCCATGGGCAGCTATGTAATGAGATGGCACCACTTAAATTTCCTCAAACATTTTATAAAGGAACCCAGGAAGTAAGAAAAGGAACCAATGCCCTACCATCTTACTCTATGTCTTTCTCCCAGTTAAATATTTTGCCTAGTGTAAATGAGGGAGACAGAATTCTAACGTAGGTCCAACTAGTCCCAAACCCTCTGAAGACAGACCACGCTGTCTCTCATAAAGGACGAATGTGTAGAGTCTTAGTATGGGTGCAGTGAATGGGTAATGGTGAGACACAATTGATGGATAGACGGAAATAAGAATGGGAGAGAAAATGGTGAGTGGGGAGGGAAAGTGGGAAGTATTAAAGATGTCTGAGACTAAGATATGAAGAGTACTGAGACCTTCCCAGAGAATCCAAGGTTCCTCAACTGCAATATGGTCGATGGATCTAAGCTGGGCTCTATGAGAAAGAACTGAATAACGAGAAGGTCATGGGGTTGTCACAGTGTAGGGCCAGTCAGTCACATTCCCTCTCATTGGCCTTCCCCAGCTTTGAGCAAGGTTTCCTGATGCTCAATCTCCATCACCACTTTTGAATCCAAGAATGCCCAAGTCCCCACCTACAGCAGATGTTCACGGAATATGGGGTTCAGTTCAGAGGTGTTTGTCTCATCACAGGTATTTGGTGGTCCTTACAAGTGATGGAAGTTCAAAGGGAAGCACGAGCAAGATGCTTCCTGAGTTCCTTTAAAAAAAATACTTTCTTTTCTTTCTTTTTTCAATTTAAGGAAGAAATATTAAGAGCAGTTTGTCATTAGACTGGCTCTAACTGGCTTATTGGCAATAATACAGAAAGAGAGGCTGTGTTTACAACCTTCCCTGTGCTGCCCTTTCTTAGGAGCCACCTGGAAACAGGGTGAGACCTTACAGTCCCCCACCGACCCCATTCATCCCTGTGCAGGCAGCAATGGCAGAGGGAGGGAGACAGAGGAAAAGGAAGGCCCATCCCTGCCTCTGACCTAGAGGTGACCTGATTTTTTTGACCCCTGCCTTTCAGAATTGCCCCTAAAGGCCAGGAGGGTTCAACTGAAGAATCTCAGTGCCTCGTGACATGCAAATAGTGAAGCTGAAAGATGGCCTGGCCTGAGAATTGGGAGACCTGGGTGCCCAGTGCTGCATGGCCTTAGGAAAATTACTTCTTTGGTCTGAGGCTCGGTTTGCACTTACAAAAAGTGAGAGTTCCTCTAAATTTTCTTCCAGCTCTTGAATTTGGCTGTGCATTGATGGGACTGGCTTTCTGCCAAAAATGTTTGTCCAGACACGAGGCCTGTGGGCTTACTCAGGCTGCCAAGGGAGCCCTAAGAGATGCAAATCCAAGCCCCAAACTCATCATGGGGCCCTCCTTGATCCATCCGCTTCCTGCCCCACTAGACTTATCTCATAGCATTCGTGTCCTGCCCTTTACACTGATGCTAACGAGCATACAGTAGCTGCCTGTACTGCATGCTCTGCCAGTCTGCAGTATCAGTTCTTTCCTCCTCCAAGAACATTTCCCCACTTTCTTTCCCTGACCAATGTTTACTCAGTCATGACGGTTCTGCTCCCATACTACCTCCATGAAGCCTTCCCTTCCCTCATCCCTAATTCAGGTTGGACCAATGCCAAATAAGCAAGTTCCAAGACCCAGATAACACCACCACCAAGTCAGCCTGCCAGGGCAGCTTCTTCTCCCATTGTGGTCAGGAAGGTAAGGCATCTGGAGGCCACCACTGGAAGCAAGAAGTTCAAAAAGACATGCCCAGAGCTTCTGTTTGAGATCAGAAAACCACTGCTGCCTCAGCTTCCTCTTGACACTCGCAAAGCTAGCTGGTAAACACTGAGAGTGTTCACTGCATACAGCAGCTTCTCCATGACCATGCTTCCCAGCAGCAAGAAGTTGGATTCACCTTACTCTGCCCTGTAATATTTTATGCCCTGGAATCCAAGTTGCTGAGCATCTGGGAAATATAGCTTTAGCTTTCCAGCATCTACCATACACAGAAGAACAGTGGAAAGGAAGGTAGAAAGGAGGCTGAGAGTTGAGCCATCATTGTTCCACAGCTCAAAAACCAAAGATCTATTTCTTGTCCTATCTGCATGGTACAATGCACAGCACTGCCTCCAGGAAGTGAAGCTATACGTGCTGCCCACATCCAGGAGCTGCAGGCAGTAGCCCTGGGAGGGAAATGAAAGTCACAGTGAACTAAGAGGAATAACAGAGCAACAGAGTCCAGGGTGTCACCAGAGAAATAAGCAAAGCAGCATGAAGGAATAGACCACTGGACACAAGGGATTCCAAGGTAAGAGAGATCAAGACATTAAGACTGTTGTCTTGATGATATTTGATATTTTCTAGTTCATATCAGAAGACTGGGAATGATGGAAGAGGAGCTTACTGCAAAATAAGGGCCGCTTGGTACATAGATTGGGAAAAGAGTCTGCCACTGAACACTGCAGGATACGAAGTATGTATAAGTGGGAGGAGAACAGAGGGAGGGGGAAGGAAATGGCAGGTGGGAGAACTTGTCATTCTTTCTACTGAAATGTACAGCCTGAGGAAAGGCCTCTCTGATTTCAAGGTCATCACCCTAGCACAAGGCATGTCGTTCCCAGGACTTTTGGTAACCTGGTGGGTAGTATAGAGAACTTGTCCTGGCAACAGAATAGTGAGCATGATGGCTTTCTTATGGCATTAGGCCACTATACTGGGCCCTAAGTCAGGAATGATCCCAGAGTAGGGGCTGTGTGATAGCTACTTTGGGAAGTGCAGAGCAGTCCTTAGCCTGGAATGGTGCCCAGACACAGGAGTAAGGAGCTGGCATCCCAGAGAACTCTGGTTCTGCTCCAAAGGGAGCACTTGTAGATGTGACCTTATTTAGAAACAAAGCCTTTCCAGTTATAATTAGTTCAGAATCATGAACAAGACCACACAGCATTTATGGTAGCCCTAAATCCAATGGGTGGTGTCCTTGTAAGAAAAGAAGAAGGAATTGTGGCAAAAAGAAATAGATAAGACCCAGGAAGATGGAGTAGAGTTTGAAGTCATATCACCACAAGCCAAAGAGTCCCAGGAACCACCAGGAACTGAGAGAAGCGGGGCTCTACTAGAACCTTTGGGGAAAGTGTCCAGCCAAAGCTTTGACTTCAGACTCCTGGCCTCCAGAACTATGGGAGAATCCATTTCTGTTTCTAGCCACTATGTTGATGATGATTTTTTCCAGCAGGAAACTAGGACAGGGAATGAGGCTCTTTAGGAGGAAACACTGATGCGAGCTGCAAACCAGTCACAACAAAGGGTAACTGGCACTGGGTCTCTACGCCTCTCTTCCCTTTATCATCGTGGGTGGCCCCATGAGATGTCTCCTCCCCTGAGTTTCTGGGGTGCTCAAGCATGAGCTTGAACAGGTTACCAAAGGCCTGCCAGGGAAGTCCCAGAGGCAAAGGCACAAAGCCTAGTCCAAGGTAAAGTGCTGTCAGGTTGTGACAACCAAGCTGAAGCTGGCAGAAGCTTGTGTGGAGTCTTGGTTGGGAAAACAGGAGAGGCTGAACGAATTAGAAGCATGGTACAAGCTGAACCCAAAACACCAAATGACTGCCTAAATATGAGACTTCCCCTTCACAACCACGTTACAGACAAGCATTTGTCCCTTTCTTAGAGAAATAAACTAAAGCTCAGAGAGGCAAAGCAACTGACCCCTGGCCACACAGTTTGTGAATGGCAGAGCTGTGACTTAAACCCAGTCACTGTGACTACAAAGCCTGTTCTCTTTCCATTACACTGCCCTGGCTCACAACTGTGGGATGGAATCAAGTGTTTCCCAAGTGTAAGTCTTGACTCCCCCTCTGCTGGTCACTGCAGTTTCAGATGCACCCAGTCCTTCATGTCTATGCAGAGGCTCCACCTACAGCGCCAGCTGCAGGTCAGGTGCTGCCCAAATGACCTCGCTTCCAGATGTTTGAGTCTCTGTGGACCAGGAGGAGCCATGATGCCTCACATTCAGATGGTGGTTCAATGTTTTACAAAACAAAACCCTTACATTTATTGAGTATTCTTGTACCCAACCCTGAATTTGGGGACAAAAGCAGTGAATGAGACAGGTACATTCAAATCTTTCCATGGAGTTCAAAGGCTAATGGGGTCAAATAGTCAATTTGCTCTGCAGTGAGAATCACTCATCAGCTCAAACCCTTCAGAGGCTTTCAGCTCACCCTTTCAAAGTGCCTCTTGGTTACGGCACCCACAGCTGAGAATCTTCGTGTCTCCCTTGTTCTGGCAAAGTTTTCAAATGTAAGTATGCAGAAGGTGTAGCGGGGTGCAGACTGCTGGTTCTGCCCCAGCGATTCTAGAGTCCTGGCCTGGGATGGACCCAAGAAATAGTTTCTAAGGAGCCCCCAGAGGATGCTAGGATCCAGGTCTAGTCTCATAGGTCAGCAAGCAACATTGTGGATCCTTCAGGCTTGTTGATACCAGAGCATCCAGGCTGACCTCTGACCCTTAACTCTTCCCTTCCTCCAGCCACACCTGAACACACTGAGTATCTCCTCCATCTCCAAACCTTCTCCTTGACACTCCCTCACTACCCCCATCCCAGGCAAACTGGTAATCATTTAAGACCCCACTTGCCACCTCCTCCTCTGATCAGAGAGCCCCCTCCACTCCCAGGAAGACTGAGCTAGCATGCTGTACATCCCAGCACTACACGTTGGCTTTAGCTACTGTCACAGATCACATGTTAAAATCAAGTTGCAGCTATCACCATATGCAACTGTATGAATCATAGCTAACACATACCAAACGCTTTTAGGCTGTTAATGTTTTCAGTGCACACAGACTGCAGAGATGGGCATGATGACTGTCCCTCTTTCAAAGATGATAAAATTGGTCAGGCACAGTGGCACATACTTGTTTACCCAGCTACTCAGGAGCCTGAGGTAGAAGGATCAAAAGTTTGAGGCCAAGCTAGGTAGCTTAGTGAGAGATTTTTTCTTTTTTTTAAGGGCTGAGGATGTAGCTCAGTGATACAGCACTTGCCTATCATGAAAGAGGCCTTGGGTCTGATCCATAGTACTGTAAACTAATAATAAGATGATGAAACCCAGACAAAAGAGGCTAAACTATTTGCCCAAAGTGACCCGGCCTGTGAGTGTAGCCTTGAGACCTACCAGGTAAGCAAACTAACACCTTGGCCCCTTCAGGCTCACACTGGGCAGTGTAGTAACTGCTGGTCACATGTGGTTTTTGAGATCTTGGAAGGTGAATAATTTATCTTAAGAATTTACATTTTTATTTTGAATGATTTTAATTATTTTAAATGTGAATTTTGATACTAATATTTGTCAGTTATTGGAAAGCTACTACTAACATTTGAAATAACTTATTGTTAACCTTTTTCCACTGTCAATTTTACAATATTCAAATACAGATCAAGAATTTCCAATGAAATGTCAGAGTCCAAAAAGAGTTTTGTGGTTCCCCAGATGACTGTGCCAGTGAGTGGAGTGTTAACTCTGCACTCTGTGCTTCCGTCATTGTCCTGGGACAGTGGTGCCAGCGAGCAGAGTGTAGATCTGTGCTCTGTACTTCCTCCATTGCCCTGGCATGGCAGTACCAGGGAGCCGAGGACAAGTCCATACTACGCCCCTCATCTATTGCCCTGGGACAGCAGAGCCAGCAAGCAGCGTGTAGAACTGCTCTCTTTACTTCCTCCATTGTCCTGGGGATGGTAGTGCTAGTGAGCAGAGGGCAGGTCCCCACTCTGAGCCTCCTCTACTGCTCTGGGACAGTGGTGCTAGTTTGCAGAGTGTAAGTGTGCCCTTGGTGTCTGCTCCATCACCCCCAGTTGGCAGTGGTGCCGGCGAGAACACCCTGCACTCCCCCTATTGCTCCAGGAATGTGGTACCAGCTAGAGTAGACATCTCGAGGAACGGACACCTCCTAGAAAAACTTTGACATTAGTGGTAAGGATATCTGACATCAGAAATCTAAAAGCATCAACACAGAATACAAAATAAAATAGAAAATAGAAAATGACACGACAAAAAAACAAAATGCAACCCCCAACACCCAGCCCACCTAGAATAAGTCCAGAACATAACAAAGGGAAATCAGAAACCAACAAATGGAACTTTCTGAAATGATAGCAGAGAAAGTAAAAAAAAAAAAAAAACAAACAAATGGAAGAAGCCATAGAAAAATTAATCTCTAAAGTGCAAAAAGAAATAACTTTCAAAATAATAGACATCAGAGCAGACACAGATAAACAAATAGAGGAGATCAAGAAAATGATGGAAACTATAAATGCCAAACATAAACAAGGAACGGAATTCATGGAACAGATCCAAACAGAAACACAGGAGATTACAAACTCCATTGAAAGTATACACAGTATATGGCAAAGAACTGATTCCTGCTTGCTTACTATGTGTTGCAAAGGATTACAACAATGCATGCTTCTATTTGCTCCACATCATGGCCAATACTTGGGAAAATAAAATTGAATCTCTTCGTGGGTTGCTCTTTGTGATTATTTTCCATTTAACTGATAACACTGAGTGTCTTTTCTTATTTTTAAATGTTTATTGGACATCAGATTTCATTTTCAAAGACTTGGCCAGTCTTTTTTGTGTATTTCCTCTTTTAGTTGTTTCTTTTTTGTGATTTGTAAATAGTTTACCTATTCTGGCCCTGGGATGCCACAGATGGTGAAAGGAGTCAGAGTTCAAGCTCCTCCATTGCCCCAGGACAGCAGTGTCAGTGGGAGGAACGCAAGTTCCTGCTCTTCCCTTCCTCCATTGCCCCAGACAACTCAACTGGCGAGGAGTCTGAAGTTTACATTCCTCTCTTTTTGCATTGGTGCAACTGGCAAGAGTTTCAGTTCAGCTTCTGCCTTCCTCCATCGACCCAGGATGGTGCAGCAAGTAAGGGAAGTCTGAGATCCACCCTCTTCCCACCACTGGTGGGACTGTGGACATTGAGACCTGGAGGAAAATCAGTGACACAGTAGGACCCTGCCTAAAATGTACATGATGGGCAGGCAAAACTAGAGGCATGGAAATATCCCATGCAATATTAACAATATGAGCCAACAGGTAACCTTTCTTTTTTTTATTCTACTCATCCTCTTCTACTCTTTCATCAACTATCTTGCTTGAGTTTTATGATATTTTCATGCAAGTAAATATTGTCTCTCTTTGTTCTGGTTCACTTCAAAACTCCTAGACCTTCTCATCCAATCCTTCTTTCCTGTGTCCTACAATTACCCAAAATCTGGACGATCATCCTGTGCCCTCCAACCTTGCACCTACTGTATTTGACCTCACTCATCTCTTCATCCCACCCCTATCTTCCTGAACCTCACCCATAACAGGGTAAAATCACTCCACTGAGTGGAGAATCATTGCACATATGTTCCTGGTATAAGTCGTGTTATAGTATATTTCTGTAGACCTTCCTCCTACAGTTATAGACATCAGGCTAATAGATACCACAGTTTGTCAGTAGCAAGACTATACTTGACTCTATTGTTAGTGTCAGCTGAACTACTTTAACCAGGATGTCATACATGCTATAACCAGTTTTCCCCCATGTAAGACAACACTGTAATTGTAAGAGGTTGTAACCATTACCATAGTCCAGTAGCAAAGGAATGGACCCTAAATCAAATAGATAACAACTCCTTAGTCTTAATATACTGGGAAGGTAGGTTCTAGGGATAGACATAAAGACCAAGAACCACATATATCTAGAAGACATTTGGAGGAACAGACATCTCCTAGGAAAGCCTCAACACTGGTAATAAGGCTGTATAATATAAGAAATCTACAATCATCAACACAGAAAACAAAATAAGATAGAAAATTGAAAATGGCAAGACAAAGAAGTCAAATGAAACCCCAAATACCCAGCCCACCAAGGAAAAGTTCAGAACACAAAAAGAGGAAATCAGAAGCCAACAAATGGAACTCGCTGAAATAGCAGCAGAAGTGAAAAAGTAAATGGAATAGGCCACAGAAAAATAATCTCTGAGGTACAAAACAATGACTATCAAAATAAAAACTGTTAAGCAGGGCATGGTGGCGCACGCCTTTAGTCCCAGCACTCGGGAGGTCAAGGTAGGAGGAGCGTTGTGAGTTTGAGGCCCACTTGGGCTACAACGTGAGCACAAGGCTGGCCTTAGCTACATAGTGCAACCCTGCCTCAAAAAACTGGGGCTGGGGGTTTGGCTCGGCAGCTTAAGTGCCTGCCTGGTAGGCGTGAGGTTGTGAGTTCAATCCCTGGTGGCACAAAAAAAAAATAAAAATAAATAACTAAATAAATAAATAAATAAAAACTGTTAAAGGAGACTCAGATAAACAAATAGAGGCTCTCAGGAAAATGATGGAAATCATAAATGCCAAATATAGACAAAAAATGAAATCCATGAAACAGATTCAAACAGAAACACAGGAGATTAGAAACTCCATTGAAAGTATACACAGCAGACTGAATGAAGGTGAAGAGAAAATATCAGATCTAGAATACAGGAATGCAGCTAGTGGCCATGAGAAGAAAGATATCTTAAAAGTAACAAGAGACAATGAAAACTCAATCCAACAGTTACAGGATGAAGCAAAGAAGAACAACAGAAGATTGATTGGAATAACTGAGAAAATTGGAGACAACATAAAAACCATTAAAAATTTCTTCACAAAAATAATGGCAGAATAATTCCCACATATAGATAAATAATTTGACATATAAACAAATGAAGCATACAGAGCTCCAACTAGCCATAATGAGAATAAAGCTGCACCAAGGCATATAATAACCAAAATTCCAGATATTTAGCACAGAAACAAAATGTTAAAAGCAGCTAGAGAAAAGAAACATATCACCTGTCAAGGCAAACCTATCAGAGGAAATTATAAAGATAGGAGTGGAAAGTAATACAATAGAGAATAAGAGAACAATACAAAGAATCAGTGAATCAAAAAGTTGGTTCTTTGAAACAATAAATAAAATTTATTAACCAACCTCATCAAAAAAAGAAAAGAAAAACCACAAATTCAAGCAATTAGGAATGAAAAGGGTGAAATAACAACAGATCTCAAAGAAATTCAAGAGCTCATTAACACCCACTATAAGAACCTATACTGTAATAAGATGGAAAACACAGAAGAAATTGGCAGGTTCCTAGAGACAATTGAGTTGTCAAACTAAATCAAGAAGACATAAAAATTCTAAATAAACCAATATCAGTCAATGAAATTGAAAATGTAATGGAGAATTTACCAACAAAGAAATGCCCAGGCCCTAGTGGATTCACTGGTGAATTCTGCAAGAAATTTAGAGATAAATTTATGCCAGAATGCTGAAACTGTTTAGAGAAATTGAAAGGGAAGCAATACTTTCAAAATCATTCCTGGAAGCAAGTAGTACGCTGATTCCAAAACCAGAGAAGAATCCAAGTAAGAAAGAATACTACAGGCCAATATCCCTAATGAACGGTGATGTAAAAATCCTTAACAAGATACTGGCAAGCATAATGCAGTAAATCATCAAGAAGATCATACACCATGACCAAGTATGGTTCATCCCAGGGATGGTTCAACATATGCAAACCAATAAATGTAATGTACCAGCCAGGCGTGGTGGTGCATGCCTTTAATCCCAGCACTCGGGAGGCTGAGGTAGGAGGAGTGTTGTGAGTTCAAGGCTGGCTTGGGCTACAACACTAGCACAAGGCTGGCCAGAGCTACACAGTGTGACCCTGCCTCAAAAAAACTAGAGCTGAGAGTTTAGCTTAGCAGCTTAAGCACCTGTCTGGCAGGTGTGAGGTTGTGAGTTTGATCCCTGGTGCCATAAATAAATAAATAAATAAATAAATAAATAAATAAATGTAATACACCATATTAACAGAACCAAACACAAAAATCACATAATCATCTCAACAGATGCAGGAAAAGCATATGACAAAGTTCAACATCCATTCATGATAAAAATCCTACAGAAAATTGGAATAGTGTTTACATCAATCTGATAAAAGCCATCTACGATAAATCAACAGTTAACATCATATTAAATGGTCAAAACTTGAAAGCCTTCACTCAAAAATCAGAAACAAGACAAGGATATCCATTATTGCCTCTTCTACTCAATATAGTTTTGGAAACATTAGCCAGAGCAATTAGAAAAGAGAAAAAATCAAAAGAATAAAGATAGAAGAAGAAGAAGTTAAATTACTATTTGCAGATGACATGATACTCTACATAGAAGACCCCAAAAACTCCACCAAAAAACTTGTAGATTTAATATCCAAATTCAGTAGTATAATGATACAAAGTCAACACCCGAAAGTCAATAGTATTCCTGTACACAAACAACAAACTCACTGAGAGAGAAGTAAGAAAACCACACCCTTCACAATAGGATCCAAAAAAAGGAAATACTTAGGAATCAGTCTAACAAAGGATGTAAAAGACCTGCACAGTGAAAATTGCAATACCTTCAAAAAAGAGATTGAAGAAAATATCAGAAAATGAAAATACATCCCTTACTCTTAGATAGGATGAACCAACATAGTGAAAATGACCATACTCCCAAAATTGCTTCACAGATTTAATGCAATTCTAATCAAAATACTATTAACATACCTCACAGATCTATAGAAAACACTCCTAAAATTCATTTGGAACCAGAACAGACCTAGAATAGCAAAAGCAATTCTGAGCAACAAAGGCAAGTCAGGAGGCATGACAAGCCCAGACTGAAATTATACTAGAAAGCTACTATGATAAAAACATAATGGTATTGGGGAAAAAACAGGCCTGTGGACAAGTGAAACAGAATAGAAGCTGCAGACACATCCCCAGACGCACTCAGCTACCTCGTCTTTGTAAAAGGAGCCAAACATCTTCAGTAGAAGAAAGATGGTCTCTTTAGTAAACGGTGCCAAAAAAAACTGGTTCTCCACGTGTAGAGACTAAAACTAGACCTGTGTCTCTCACCATGCACTAAACTAAAGTCAAAATCAAAGATATAATAGATCAAAGCAGAAATACTAAATCTACTGGAAGAGAAAATAGTCGGAAATCTTGAAGACATAAATACAGGCAGAGACTTCAACAACACAGACTGCTAGGGAAACAGAACAAAGAATCAATAAATGAGGTCTCACTTTATTAAAAAGCTTTTGCTCAACAAAAGAAATCACCAGCAGAGTAAAAAGACAACCCACAGAGTGGGAAAAATAATGGCCAGTTGTCCTACAGACAAAGGACATCTACCTAGAACATATAAAGAATTGAAAAAAATCAGACCCTCCCCCAAATTCAAAGACTCAGTCCATAAATGGTCATCTGATATGAATATGCACTTCTCAGATGAAGAAATAGAAACAGAAAATAAATACATTAAAAAGTGTTCAACATCGTTGGTCATTCGAGAGATGCAAATTAATGCTTAGATTCCATCTCACTCCAAAAAGAATGGTTATCATCAAAAAATCAACCGATAACAAATGCTGGAGGGGCTATGGAGATAAAGGAACACTTCTCCACTCTGGGCAGGAATATATCCCAGTGCAACGACTGTGGAAATCACTGTGGAGATTCCTTAAAACCTAAGATTAGAGGTCCCATTGGAACCAGCTAGTCCCCTTCTGAGTATCTTCCCAGAAGAATTGAAACCATCATGAGATATAGTTGCACCCATGTTCACAGCTAAATTTGAAAACAACCAGGTACCCATCCACTGAGGAATGAATAAAAAAAATGTGTTTTTTTTTAATATAATGGAGAACTACTCAGCCATAAAGGAGGATAAACATGAGACTTTTATAGGTAAATGAATGCAATTTGAGACCATACTTATAAGTGAAGTTAATCAGATCCATATGTATAAACATTGCATTGTCTCACTAGTGTGGAAAAACCAAACCAGTAAATAGAATGAAAATATACAATAGAAATCACAAATTTGGAAGAAACTGTTCGAAAGAAAAGACAAACTGTGATAGGGAAAGGGGAAAGAAGGAAAGGGAAAAGGAAAAGATACATGTGTACACAAGATAGTTAAGATAGATACACAGCTAACTTCCCTAAGTTCCTTGCAAAGAAGGTTTTGTGCTGATATTATTTGGGCAAGATATCATACCTATGTCTTGTACTCTGAACAACAACTACAAAGACAATATACAGTGCATCAGCTATTGTAACGGCCCAACTAACCTGTTATGAAACTTGGCTTCATTGTTATATTTATCTTTTTTTTTCTTTCTTTAAAATAAAAAATAGAGATGTATGAACCACATAAAACAGACTTCAAAGATGTAGCATGAAAAAGAAATGTAAAATATATCACATTGATATGATATCTGTTGAAATAGTATTTTTGGATATTGTGGTTTAAATAACACATATTATTAACATTTATTTTGCTGGTTTATTTACCTATTCTTTTTGCTTTTTTAATGCAGCAGCAGTTGTATCTATGACTTGCACTGGATTTCTGTCACATGACACTACTCTTTACCTTGAGACCCTGAGCCCTACCTCTGCCCTTCCCTGGTGACCACTTGATGCTCTGGTACTGAGAAGGGGCTCCAGAGAAGCCCAGCACAATGCTCTCAAAGCCCTGGAGTGCCAGGCCAGTCTCTGGCTTCCACGATCCCGCAGCAGCATTCAGTCTTCCCCAGGATAAGATAAGTGCGGGGCTTCGCCAGCCCTCAGCTCAAACACCTGAATGGCACTGCTATTTATAGATGATGCCATACTCAGGAAGTAATAGTCCCTCGACTTTGTCTTTCCATTAGGACCCAGCCTGGGTAGAGAAGTGAAGACCAATTTGAAAGTATTTTTAGGTCACCCAATGTATAGTTGGGAGCGCTGAAATTTGGATCTGTCTTCGCTCAGGAGGCTGAGCACAGCTGCAAATTCAAAAATGAGCTTTTGCATGAGAATAATAATGAGTGTCCCCATAAAGAGGCTCCAGGAGGAAATCGGGGCATGGTTCTATGTGAGGGAGGCACCAGGGCTGATGCAATCTCCCAAGACAAATTCCTGAGAAGTTGACAGAAGCAGTCATTTAAGGGAACTTCTCCAAAAATCAGAAATGTTTTGGGTCACAGGCATTGACTGGTGAGCCTGCTTCTCCATGTAAAAAGTCAGAAAAGACAGGTAGCCTCCCATCATTTCCTTTTCATCAAAATTGCATTCACTTGTACATCAGTGAAGGAAACAACTTGAAGTGGATACAGCCCCACCCTCACCAGGGTTAAGTAGCCCACACCTATGATAAGCACCCTGTCCATCACCCTCTCATCCCTTTCCCACAGGCAACCAGAAGGTACCAGCAGTCAGTCTGGAGATGCTGGCATTAATTAACTGTTCTTGAGCTCAAGGGTCTGGGTCATCACATCTGGAAAATATAAGTTTTTTTTTAAATTAGTGGAACTTCTCCATATCTCTAAGACAACATCTGGTGTATTCTCCTTCTTGTTTTGTCTTTTGGACTACCTGGCAAGTTCATGAATAGGCATACCTTATTTTCTATAAAGCACTTTACAGGTTGCATAAGGTTTGTCATAGACATCAATTCTATAGCATTGTGAACTATCTGCCATTATTATTCTTATTCCTAGATTTTAAAAGTGAGACTCAGAGATATTCCTAGATTTGTCTGAGTCACAGGAAAATAAAAAGTGGTAATCAGGAATAAATGTACTCATCTAATATGCCATCTTAGGATTCCCTTCCTGTATAAAAGTTTTCTTCAGCACATTCAATGATCACCTTTTGAGGGTCTACCTCTCTGGGCTTGCCACATGCCGTGTGTTCTCCTGTGTTAGCTCATTGACTTGTCAAGCCACTGCATGAAACATGTAAATCTTAGGAAAGATACGAAGCTTCCAGTAACAACAGATGATTGAAACAGGCCTTTGTTTTCCATCTATTCTGATATCCCAATAAAATAATAGTGATGAATGACATTTTGTAGTTATGATGAGCAGCATTGCTACATGTCATATTTTAGTCTGTTTTCTT
This sequence comes from Dasyprocta punctata, assembly GCA_004363535.1. Taxonomy (NCBI): domain Eukaryota; kingdom Metazoa; phylum Chordata; class Mammalia; order Rodentia; family Dasyproctidae; genus Dasyprocta; species Dasyprocta punctata. The sequence goes on from RJWM01006009.1 coordinate 25,224, forward strand.
AGATGACATCATTTAATGCTAACAAAACTCCTGCAAGGAAAGTTTTATTATTATTCCTATTTTACAGGTAAAATTTGAAACAAAGACATGCTAAGCAGTTTGCCCAAAAATATATAGTGAGTAATAGTGGTATATTCTAGACACTGTCTTCAGACCCTGCGCTCCTAACACCCACAGTGGAAAAGGGATAAAAAAGCATTCAGACCTATAGTAAAAATAGAAGGCTGCAGACAATCCATTGGCAGTCAAAGAGCATCATCAAAGTTTTGGAAATCAGTACACAGAGGAGTAATTGATGTCATGGGAATGATGACATCTCAGCTGTGTTAGCAGAATGAGGTGAGCACTGAAAGTTTCAGTGCCCACTGCTGAACTCTGAAGAAGGCCATAAGGCCTCACATATACCCACTGTGAGCCAGCACCATCGTCCAGGGTGTGACCTGGCTCCATGGCAGGAACAACATCAAGAATATTCTTTTCATTGGAGATAGTGAGTTACTTCCTCAAAGGATCCTTTATTGAAATTCTGAATTTCCTCAAGCATAATCACTGAAAATATAGAATTGGGAAAGGTAAAAGAAAAGAGAGTCTTGGCCCGATATTTTACTCATGGGTCATCATATTTTAAAACACCACAAAGAAGGAAAGTTTCAAAAAGAAAATTTCCTAAAAGCTTCCAAAGAACATTTTCTTTTAAGATGCCAGAGAAAATACATTTCTGCCCCTTCTTCCAAAACTGTGCTCCAATAGTAAGAAGAAGTAGAAAAAAAAACCATGCATTTTATCTTCAATAAAACTAAGAGACATCTTAACGTACTCTATGGGAAGATGAAACATGGGAGGAAGAAAGTAATTGACTTACTGAGGAAATGCTTCAGCCCCAAAGCCTGTAAGGAGAAAAATCAGCCCACTTTGCCCCTCCAGGAACCAAGAATGGTTTTGAAACAGAACCGGGTGCCACTGAAAGCAGCAGGAGGAGGGGAGAAGGGAGGGTGGGGATGGAACAATGGTTGGAAAGTTCGAATAATAATATAAATGTCCAGATGCACATGCTGAGCCCGTGCATCATATGTGCAGTCTCCTGGCTGAGTGTCGAGTCTACCCAGTGCTGTAAACGGGAAAAAGGTGGACGTCTATACATATAAGTGGTGCAGGGGGTCCACAGCCCTTGATTTGAGGGTCTTTCTACAGAACAATAAACCTGCAGAAAAATCCCTTCAAAACCTTAATTAAACACCATGCAGCCTCCACAGCCCATGAGTGAAGTCTCCAATGCACTCAAGAGCCCACCATCGGGCTTGCTTCATCTTACTCATTAACATGAACAGACAATTGAGAATTACTAAAATTGGAGAATTCACCCTGCTTGAAATTAAAAAAAAAAAAAAGACATAAGCAAAAAGCAAAGAATACAGAGGCAACAGAACTAAGGTAGGCAGCATAAAGAACTTCAAAGAAAATGTAATTAATATCCTCAGAGAAATAAAGGAAGATGTTATAATCTGTAAAACAAGAAAAATGCATTCATAAAAGGTACATGTGCAGAATAAGTGAGAGTTCTGAGAAATTAAAAAATATGATGGCTCAAATTTTACAGAGATTCAAAATAAGTGCTTAACACTAAAGTTAAGAAATTTTCTCTGGAAGTAAAATGAAAAGATAGGCAATGAACAATAGAAGAAGAAAGGCAAGAAAATTAGAAGATCAATCCAGGAGTCTGAATATGCTACTAATAAGAGTTTACCAAGAAATCAGAGAAGATAAAGGGAAGGATATTATCACAGAAAAAAAAATGTGAGCACATTTCCTAGAATTGAGGTACATCAGTGTTCTCTGAGTATTAAATAAAAAGAGAATCACAAAACTCCAAAGTCCCAAATCAAAGTACATCACTCTGGAATGCCAGAACAAAAGATACTATTTGGCAGGGGAAAATTATATGTAAAAGTATGGGAATATGAATGACATTGGGCTTCTCCATGGGAACATAAGGAAGTAAGAAAATGGGACAATTACTTCAAAGTTCCCAGGAAAACTAATTTACACCTTAGATATCTATAGCCACCCAGATTGTAAATCAAATGTGACCACAGAGCAAACATTTGTTTCAACTTACCAAATTTCAAAATTTCTGTTCCCACTCACATTGCCCTTTCTCAGGAAGCAACTGAAGGGGGTATACCCAAAAAACAAAGAGTCAAATCAAGAGACAGAGCACCACCTACAGGTTGCGGTGACTGCTGAGGGGTGACTGGGATCACAGCTGAAGAGACCTTTAGAAAGCAGTGGTCCCAGCACACAGTCACCAGGAGGCCCTGGGAGAAAATGCAAATCAATACAGGATTTGACACTTTTCACAATGTGAAGAATTGATTTCAAGTGGTTTAATAGGGTTTTTTATGGGACATGAGAAGACAACTAACTGACAAGAGCAAACATAAATAATGCTCTTTTTAGCAGTTCTCAATAGTCTGTCTGTTCTAATCAGTAAGATACTTAAAGCCACTATGGGAATATGAATGACCTTGGGATTTTCAACAGGAGCATCAAGAGCTGAAAGATAGAGCAATTACTTCAAAATCCTAAGGTCTGTCTCATCACAAGCCATGTCAGCACAGAAGAGGCAGCAGTGCACCCTAAGTGGGAGGCTTGAGGGCTGAGCGTAGGCTCACACTGTGTCTGCTCAGCTGACCTGGGTCCCTTGACACCATTGTTATACACGCAGGATCACCTCTTAAGCAAGGAAAAGAGGTACTTGACCAGCACTAACTTCAGGACCTGCTGTGCATTGGACCCCACACTAGCCAGCAACCATTGGCTTGCAAGGCCAAGAGAATGATCTCTTGAAGGATCCCTCTGAGAAAGCAGCTCGGAGAGGACACTCTGAAGTTTCAGTGATGCATTTCCACCAAGGGCCACAGGTATGTGTGCACTGATGATTGAAATATGTGGCTCTGGAACCTGAGCAGTGAAGTAGGAGTATTCTGCTCTTTGAGACCCACTGGGGGAATTTGGGCTTCTTATCCTTGCAACACTGGGCTCCATGAGACTAAAGATCCCAGTTTCCAAAGTGGAGAAGGAGATGCATCTAAATGACAACAGAGTGAATCACACACACACACACACACAAAAATTAAGCTCATGACTATTACTTGGCCAGTTTGAGCAACTTTTAACTGCAGGACAGCAGACCAGTGTGGCCTTATAGTCCTGACCTCCAGAAGAAGGAAGTAGTGTTGTTGCTACAAGATGGTGCTGGGAGGAATACCTGGGATTCAGGTGTGCTTACTAAAGCCACATCCTGTTTGAACTGTAATTGGATGATGTAAAACCCATGGGCCTAGAAGTTCTGGTGACCAAGCATTTAGCCCCTTGAGAATGAGGGTTTGGGCCACCACATGGGGAAGCCCCTCAGCTCAGCAGAAGTATCACCTGAGTGGGAGGGAATCTAGAATGGGTAGAGAAGCAGACAAAAGATATGATCTGAGGTGCAGTGGGGTACAGAGAAGCTGGCCTCCCAGGGAAAACCCTCTGGGTACTCCTCAGCCCCGTTGGGATCAGGCTGAAGGAGACAGCAGCAGAAATCACCTGTCCTGCTTCCTCCCTGTCCCATCCTTCTCCCCTCCCTCCAAAGAGCATTTTTCCTGACACTACTTTCTCTTACTGGCATAAGAATTCCTTCCCCAGATTTTGCTTCTAAACTTTCTAGGAAACTTGACTTCAATCAAGGACTATTTGACTTAGAACAATGCTTATATGTGATACTTTACTTAGAAGAACACAAGAAACTTCTAGAAAATGATAGAAGCAAATAAGTGTTCTTGTCTTAATTCAGTTGCCTAAGACTGCCATAACAAAATGTTATAGACTGGTTGACTTAAAGCAGAAATATGTTCTCTCTAAGTTGTGGAGACCAGAAGTTCAAACCTCAAGATGTTGGCAAGACCATCCTCCCTCCAAAGCTCATTGGGAAAGTTCCTTTTCCACCTGTCTTCTCCAGCTTCTAGTTGCTCCAGGAATTCCTGGTTATGGCTGTCAACTGTGACTTCTGCTTCCATCTTCTTGTGTCCTCTTCCTTGCGTGTGTCCATGTTTCCCCCTTCTTACAAGGATGTCACTTGTGTTGGATAATGGCCCAGAGGCTTCAGGAAGACCTCACTTTAACTCATTATCATACATCTCCAATGACTTTGTTCCAAGTAAGGTTGCATTCTGAGGTACTAGTTTTAAGACCTTCAGCAAATCTTTTTGGGAGACACAATTCAACCTATAATGGTTCCCTATAAAGGAATCACTATCAATATTAAGATGTCATTCCATGAGTCCTAAATTCTAGAGCACCAAGGAGCACATGATAAATACTGAAGTCAATTCATTTCCAGCATTCTTCTAGCTCAACTAGGGAAGCACCTCTGGTTCAGAAATATAAGATCTCTGAAGCTTTACCTGCCTTTCAGCAAGTAAAGAAGGGAATGCTCTAGCAAAACAAGGGAGTGACTCAGAAAAGACAGAAAAAGTAGAATGTTGGAGCTAGAAGCCCCATCCAGGTGAGGGATGGACAGGATGGTGGCTGTCCATCTCATCCTGGAAGGAAGGCTTCAACAGAAACGCTCAGCAAAAGATCTGATTGGTTTCAGCTCTGGAGGAGTAACATGAGGGAAAACTACTAAGTTACTGCAATAAGAAAAAAGAATGATGATCCAAAACTTTAGAAAAAATAATATAAGGCAAAAGCTATGCAAGAAAGAAATTAAAATCAAAATGCACTACCTGGTCTTAGCACAAACTTTGGTCATAACACCAAAACTGCTTCATAAATTAAATGTGGTGATACAAATTTGAGAGGGCGTGGGAGGGAATGTAAAGGGAATATTTGTTAAAGAAGTTAAATCCTAATCAGTTATAGCAATATGTCAATGAATGCAATCTAAATTTTTAATGCATAAAAAGCAACTTAAGTACATTAATTAGAGATACAGAGATAACCACTAGAAAAAAATAGTTAAAAGCAATGGCAGAACAGAGGATGGGACATTTGCTCTTGTCACTACAGAAGTCTTTATCCCATTTAATTTTTTGTTGTTGTTGTTTATGCCACAATATGGGTTTTTTTGCTTTGTTTTTGTTTTGTTTTGTTTTGTTTTTTGTCTTTTTGAGACAGGGTCTCTCTATGCAGTTTAGGCTGGCCTTGAGCTCACTTCATAGCCCAGAGTGATCCCAAATTTGCAATAACCCTCCTGCCTCAGCCTCCCAAGTGCTGGGATTACAGGCACGTGCCACCATGCCCAGCTTGGTATTCCATTTAATTTTTAAAAGCCATGTAACGTTTTCAAGTTATTAAAAAAGCATAGGCAATCCACACACAACCACACTTCCAGTAAAAGTCAGTACTGAGACTCGATTTCAGAAGTACTTCCTGGTGAAACCTGGGCTCTTTCCAGTATACTTTGGCACCTACTTAGTAGGTGCTACTGCTAAGCCCAGAAGAAAAACAAAAATCTGTCCCTGATATAAGTCTGTGTGGCAACAGGAGATTGAATATGTGCACATATGGTTAAAATAGGATGCAAGAGAGCCCAGAACAACAGTATGTATGAAATGTTAGGACTTTAGAAATAGCATTGCATACAGCTTCAGGACTCTCAGGACCTTCTAGAAAGACAGACCGCCCAGAGCAGATGGGCAGTTCTGCAGGACCAGGAAAATAAATTCCTGTCTCAGAAAACTGTTTATCCTCAAGGAGGTTCTTTAAACATAGATTCAAGTAATTTTGCAGCTTCAGCTTTCTCAGTAAATGGAAAGACCAAAGGTCCACAGCCTGGAGCACAACAGGCTCTATAGTATAGGTTTTGGCCAAGGAAATGGCTTGGCATGTCTGAAGACTTATGTGTCAGATACTGCGGAGACATAGCAGTAATGTCATATGTGCCATAAAACGATACAGGTGAGTCCCCTGAATGGAGTTGCTTCCTCCTGGCTCTGCTGTTTCAGAAGCTAGTTAGGAAGGGGAAATGGAGCTGTCAGTAGTCTACAGGAAAATTTAGAGGGATGAGCAAATGCTGGCAAAGTGATGGATAATTCTCTGGCATAGGAATATGTATTCTTATGCAAGAAAACACCAGTTACAGAGAAGTGAAAATAGGTTACAGAATAGTGCAAAAAATGTCAACAAATAGAACCAGGCCAGTGAAAGGCATAACCTAGCAGAACTAGTGCTAAGAGAGAAAATAGATTCTACCCCATGCCAAAGCTCACCAGTTGGTCTTTGCTGTCTAGAAAAGAGACATGAGCAACATTTTAAAAGTGCTCTGGACTTGAAAGAATATTGTGACTGATTAGCAGTGCTTTCTGTGGGCACAAAGGGAGAGCATGTTTTCTTATATTGAGCACCTGGCTTTAGATGTTCCCACAAAACAGGTTCACTTCTTGCCAAAGATCAGCAATTTAGTGTTGAGAGGGGGCTGGTAGTGTAGCTTGGTGTCAAAGTGCAGGCTGAGTATGCGTGAGGCCAAGGATTCAATCCCCAGCACCAAAATAAATAAAATAAAGTGCTGAGAAATGTTACTTTGTTAAGACCAAAGAAATGATCCTATTATATTCTTTTCTCAAGGCAAGGTGCATTCTTGTGCTATGCTTACAAAACAAATGGACCTAACCAAAGTGATACTTTTCCTTAAAAACAAACAAAAAACACAATGACATTTGAATCAATTTCCACCTAGTTGTACATATATGAACACACCATCAACTATAAGGAATTAACACAGTTACATATTTTTCATTCAATAGTTTGGGTTTAGTGAGTTTCAATGTGGTTTAAGATTTTCATTTATGTATCTAATCTATCAAGTTGTTAAAGATTTATTTAAAATTAGAGCTAAATGTGGAAAGGTCAGTGCATTAAGTGCTCATGAGAAGCATGAGCAGCCTGTGAGAAGACTGAGCTGCACTACTGAATTTTGGACTAATTACACATTGCTTGAAACACTGTCCCTGAGAAGAAATGGAATCCCATCAACCAAAACTCCCAAGAAACAAGCTCTTGAACCAACCCCAACCCACAAACTGCTACACAGCAATAGATCGCTAAGATCAATTTGGTTAACTGGGAGATCTGATAATTTAAGAAAATTGTCTTTTGGCAAATTGACCAGCCATCAAGCTGAGTTTCTGTGGATGGATTTTAATCAAGTTGGACCAGGATGTGCTTGAAACATTTGAAGTTTGCAGAGCTCTGGGGGCATTTAACAGAAAGAGGAAGAAATCTTTCTGGAGTCCCATCCTATCTAGAAATGAACCTTTAAAGAAATTTTTGGGGTGAGTGGGATAGTCCCAGCCAGTGGTCTTGACAGGTAAGCATCCCAGGAACCCCAGAAAAGATAGTCACTCTGAAAATGAGCAAAAAATGTGCAGGGCTAGCATCCGAGACAGAAGTCTGACAGGGGAAGATGAGAGACATTTGTTTGGCCCAGAGTAGAGTTAAATTTGAAAGCCAGTCCAAAGCCCACTTTTGCTGTCAGGCTATAGAACCTCAGTCTCTGATGTCCTCATAGTGTACACTGTGGTAACTACCTTAGAGCTCTGCCCCAGCCAGACAACTGTGCTAAAAGTGGCTGTGAGTTTCCATCCAGCAGTTCTATCTGGAGGCAACAGAAACAGTTGTTGGAGACCTGACTTTCCAGTTCTTCCTCACTTGCAGCTTCTGTCCTCAGGGTTAACCTCAAAGATCTCCAGAGGGAGCTATGGCCTTTTAGAGAAGCTTAGGAAACGTCATGATATGTTTATTCACAAAAATAAGAGGCTATATTTGCATCTGTGATGATGACACAAGCCAAACCCTTTCCATGAAGAAAAATCTTACAGTAAACTTTTGTCCCACCAGGGTGCCTTTGCGCGACACATAAATATAAAGTATATGTGCAATGGATACCTACTACTTCACTTTGGAAACACAAGTAAACTGAATCTCTACACCATGGAGTTTTTTGCCTTTTGAGCTTTATGAATTTGGTTTGTGTTTTGGTTTGTTTGTGTGTTTTTCCTTTTTATTTTTGGTTTTGAGAAGAAAAAAAGGAGAGAAGTAAACTAAATAATAATATGGTCATATCCTTGAGCCTTAGGGAGAAAATAACTCACTGGCAAAATGCTAATACTCCTGCTGATATTTATCAAACTGCAGTTCTTTGCAAATGACCACAATTTTTATCATATCTCTGTACTACATTGTGTATACAATATTTGTTTAATTTGTATTTTATCTGGCTTGTTTTTTTACCATTTGTGATTTTGCAACAGACTTCAGTTTTTACAGCAAGTTTAGATTCACAGAAAAATTCTGTAGATGATACAGACATTTTTCATATGGCTCCTGCCCCCACATATGCATAGCCTGTTAGACCAGTATAATTGTCATTCCTGATGCACTATATTGACACACATTGTAACCAGAAACCATAGTTTACATTAGGGGGTCACCGTGCATTATTAACACAGGGAGTGGTGATTCTGATAATTCTTGGGATGGGTATCAGAGGGGGGATTAATCCTTTCAAGAAATCCTGGGAAACAGTACAAATCACATTGCAGAAATATTCCACCTGAGGACAAAGAGGGGTGGTGTTTACACAGCTCTGGCAAATTTTCAGCTGCTTCCAGGGCAGACTGACAGCCCCAAACCCCTGACCCTACAAAACAGTCAGCTTTCTCATTGCTGAGAAAAAACACCTGGTGTTATGGTTGGTGTGTGGATGTTCCCCAAAGCCTCATGCAGATGCAGTCATGGTTTGGGGGGGCCTTTCAAAGATGGCTGAATCCGGAGTTTGATTGGTTCTTTGTCTAGTGCTGGGATTGGCCATGTCAGTGCTGTATCTGCTCTGGGGTGGTTAGCTTGCATATCAGGGAGGGAAAAGAGCTTGCGCCTCCTTTTTGCCCTTTTGCTCTTGTTGTTTTTGGTATCTTCTGCAGCCTCTATGAATGGTTGCCCCTCAGCCATGCTACCCTGCCTTGGAGCCAACTGAGCATGGGCTGAACCCGTTCTGTCCTTCATTTTGGGCATCTGGTATGAGAGAAAAGTAACCAGGATAGAATGTGGTACCAGAGAAGGGAGGTCATTGCTGTGACTGTACCTGACCATGTGGTTCAAGAGCCTTTAGGAGTCGCTTGTAGAAAGAGCTTAGAAGAGTTCAAGGAGGTTTCCTAAAAGAGCAGTGCTAGAACACCTTAGATGGCTCTGTATGGGAGATTCTGGTCAGAGCTCAGAAGAACAGAAGGCTGATAGAAACCCTGCTGGTAAGGACCAGGCTTCGGAGGTTTCTGCTGGGAAGAAGGACTGTGTTTGTTGCTGAACTCCAGATGATGTGTGTTATGATTTGGCAGAAAGTTTGTCTGTATTTTTCTTGTGTCCAGAGATTTTGTCTAAGACTGAAAATAAGGACAGTGGACCAATTAATCTGGCAGAAAAAATTTCAAGCAGTCAAATGTTGGGACAATGGCATGGCTATTGTTGGGGGCTTTTAGCCAGATTTATGTTTTGAATCAAGAGAAGAGTCCAGCAGGATGCTTTAAAATGTTATGAGTTTGGCCAGAAAGGAAGCTCCAATGAAGCTATGAACTGCAAAGATGGAGCTGAGGAGAAAGCTACAGAGCACCATGTTCCAGAATGGCTGCAGCCACACTATATTCCGGAATGGCAGCAGTCACTCCAGGTTCCATAAAGGTGACAGCATAGAAAATTTGTTCTCATAATTGAATTCAAAGTGCCCAGCAATTCAGGTACTCAACCCCTACAGCAAAGAGAGAAGAAAGTCTGGATATTGCTCCAACTATCAGTAGAGTTTGGCATCATCCACATGGTGTTAGTTTTAGGCACATTCAGAATGCATGAGTTCTGAGGTTAAAAAAGCTTCCACCCTGATTTCAGAAGGCCTAGGAGTCCAAGGAAGTATGCCCCTGAGAGGGCAGGGTATGAAGCTGTGAGGATGAAGCCAAAGATTCAGTGGTGCCCCCAGAAGTTTGGAAAAGCCAAGAATGAGATCATGTAAGGGAAGCTGCAAGGACATAGCAGAACAGGCCTAAGAGAGAAGCCATGGGAGCTACAACCACCAGAAGACCCATAGGGGCAGGGTTACTCAAGCCTTTTGGAGCTCACAACTTACCACAGACTGTTTTGGATGTTCCACATGTAACTGCAGGAATTGATGTTTGCCCTGATAGATTTGGACTTACTCTGGACCCACTGTATATCTTGCGCCATTGAATGTTGGAAATGTTTAACTTTCTTTCATTTGTACAGGGCCTCACAGCTAGGAGTTTATCTTCAATCTCAGAGAAGAGTTGATGCATGGACTTTTTATCAGTGATGAAACTTTTAGGACTCTAGCAATTCTTGCAGATGGACTAAATGCCTTTTGCATAAAAAAGTGTGCATGAGTCCTTGGGAGGATGGGGGAAGAATGTTATGGCTTATGTCTGAATGTCCCCCCAAAGCTTTATGTTGTCATAGAGGTGGGGGTTTCAAAGATGGCTCAATCTCAAGTTTGTGATTGGTTCACTGTCTAGTGCTGGGATTGACAATGTGAGGGCTACACCTGCCCTGGGGTGGGTAGCTTGCATACAATATAAGGAATGGAAAGCCTCTCACTCTTTCCTTTTGCCTTTTTGCTCTTGTCACTTTTGTATCTGCCATAGCCACTATGAACAGTTGCCCCTCAGCCACACCACCCTGCCTTGGAGCCAGCTGCATATGGACTGAAATCTCCATGTACTGTGAGCTAAATTAACCTTCCCTTCCTTCATTCTGGGCATTAGGTATTTTGTCTCAGCAACAAGAGAAAAGTAACCAAGACACCTGGCATTCAAAGGAGAAAATGTTTATTTGGCTCACAGTTTCTAAGGATCCAGTCCATGGGTAGCCAGCTATGAGGCAGAAACAACCTGGCAGGAAAGCATAGCAGAGGAAAGCTGCTCAACCCAGAAAGCAGAGAGAGCAAGAAAAAACTTAGGACAAGAATACACCCTTCCAGGTCACACCCCCAGTGACCTACATCCAACCAGATCCTATCTCCTAGCAGCACCATCACTCATGAAATCATCAATGGATTAATTCTGATGATCGTAGCACCCCCGTGATCCAATAATCTTCCAAAATCCCCACCTTGGCACACAGGAGACTTCTGGGGGCCATTTTAGACCCAAACCATAACAGCAGCCTTTCAAAATTCCTGGCATTGGGATGAGGTTCTGGGAGGAGACTCCAGGAAAAGTGTGTGGCTAAGCTGAATGCCAGAATGCTGACAGCATCATCCTCAGTGGTGAACTAAAATTGGAAGTGTTTCCCCTTAAAATACAAGTCACCTGTTACTGATGCCTGACACTACCATTAGAAATTAAGTGTTTTAGTGAAAAGAATGACTATCAACAATGTTAGGGTAGCATCATCTCCTGCTCATCAGTATCTCCCCAGCACTCTCTCCTCTGTTACAACTAACCAAACCTGGGACCTTCTCAATACCCAGTGCAGGAGTTTTCACATCCCAAAAACTTGATGGTTTAAAATAATATAATCCTATTAACCTTCTTCTTTGAAGTCAAAAACCCACAATATGTCCCAGTGGGCTAAAACCAAAGTGTTGGCAGGAATGAGTCCTTCTGAGGACCCAGGAAAGAATTCACTCAGTGCAGTTACCAGATTCTACAGGCTGCTCCATTCCTCAGCTTGTGGCCCCTTCCTCCATCTTCAAAGCACAAAGCAGTGCAATTTCATATCTCTCCCTCCACCCCATCTCTCTCCTACATGTACACACACTCCTCTGCTTTTATTGTTACATGTCTCTCTATATCCCTGATGTCTCACTTCCTGTTATAGGAACATACTTCAGTTTGGACATGATGTGAATATGCCCCCACATGTTCATATATTGAAATGTAAGCCTAAATGTGAGGACTTAAAATCACAAAAACTTAATGTTTAGAGTTGGAGCCTTTTAGAGGTTATGAGGATTAAATAAAGTTCCATGATTGAACATCACAGAAGACATACACATATGCTGTCTCTTGCTATGTGATGCCCTTTGCCACCTTGAGACTCTGCCAGAACAAAGGCCACTGGTCCTCAAATTCGCATCTCCAGAACCATGAGTCAAAACAAGCCTCTTTACAAAGTTACTGAGCCTCTGGTATTTTACTATAGTAATGAAAAAGGGACTAATACAGGATTCTGGTGATTACATTGGTCTCACTTCAATAACTTGGGATCATTTCCTCATCTCAAATCCTTAAGTAAGTTGCATCTGCAAGTACTATTATAGTACTTACAATGTAAAGTACTATAATATACTCTCAGGTTCTGGGGATTAGTATATGTACATCTTTGACAGCCTTAACTGCCTACCATACTCAATGTTTAGAAGAGAACATGGAGACTTGACCAGAACCTTATAGATCACACTTATACCAGTTTGAACCCCAAGTTCATATCCTCATTGTAAAATGGCTGTATTTTTAGTAAAAAGCAAGAAGTCACAGAACATACTTTTCCCTGTAACTCTTCCAATTGTCTTGTAAGAGTCGAGAGCACCTTTCACTCCATCCCCCTATGCCTGAGTTCCTAAGTAATATTTATTGAGAGTTTGAAATATACCAAACCTCATATGAGGGGTGCAACTCTGTCCCCAGAAATGGGAAAAATCCAAGTTCAGAACATCTTAAAGTCAGATAGGAAGTTAATGAAGATTTTATACAATGGTTTAATGAATTTACCAATTTTCTACTACAGCCCAAGAATTTTCATATGCAAGAAAGATCAATCAGAACAAATCCCAGTTTCCTGAGACTGAATTCCCCACCAGTTATTTTCAAAAAGTCTCCATTTCCTCAAAGCCCTCCAAACTCAAAGCCTTGTTATTTGATGCTGAAAATATGTGAAGTTTTGTTGTTGCTGTGATGGTGGCGGTGGCGGTGGTGGTGGTGGTGGTGGTGGTGGTGGTGGTGGTGGTAGTGGTTATTGGTGTTGCTGCTGCTGCACTGGGCTTTCACACTGAGCTATATGCCCTGCCATTTTTATTTTGAGACAACATCTTACAAAGTCACCAAGTTATCTAGGTTGACCTTGAACTTGTGATCCTCTTGCCTTAGCGTCTCAGAGTGCTGGAGCTATAGACATGCACCACCACATGAGCTGGTATGTTGTTTTATAATGCTGAGGCATTTCTTTTTTTTTTTTTTCCAGCAGATCATTCTCTATAGTGCATAACCATCTGGAGAAGAGAACAAATCAGGAAGATTATTCTTAATTCAGAGACAGAAGTAAAATATCCATCCTTCATTCCTGATCATTTCCCCACATACTCTTTTATTTGCTCTACTTCACCTGCAAGAGGAAAAAAAACTTTTCTGAAAACTACCTTGTCTCTAAAAATGTCATCTATCTCATTTCCTTCTTCTCTTGGTTCCATTTTAATCTAAAACCTGGGCATTGGGAGAAACAGAAGAAGATCTTCTGGGTGATTTCAGAGGAACTGAGAAGGGGAAAAAATGAAGAACGAAGCTCTATGGACAAGAAGCTGGCCTCCGGTTCAGGATCCACCCTTCCGGGCATGTGTAAGTATACCAGTTACTTAATTTTGCATCCTCAGTGATATCATCCCTAAAAAGAACTAAGTTCTCACCTTCAGGATATTGCAAAGCTTCTCTGTACACTTCATTCACAGCTGTGAACCCAGAATGGCTGATGATGAAAAGCAGCGCCGTCTGTGTACACATATCTAAGGTGAACGTGAAGAAGATTGAATACAGCAGGCTTAGGAAGCAGTGGCATTCAAACATCACTAAGTGCTGGAGTCACAACTCAGGCAAATGCTCACCCAGGCATATAGTACTGGTGCATCTGTGGTTGCTGTTTTATTATTTTCTAAGTGTTTATGCTTTTTAAAAATATTTCAAAACAATCTCTTTTTGGTTCATTCCACCTGTGGTGATGGTCGCATAGAGTTGTTAATTTGTTGGTCCTCATAAGGGACTGGAAGTCCAAATGGTTGAGAAACTCAAGTTCATACCAACAGTGAGTGAGCAGAGACTACCTCTAGGATCCAGAGACTTTCCAGGCACCCAGACTGCGGCTCTGTCTACCATCCCACACCACTCCTCTTAATCTAGGCTTCCCAAGAGGGAAGACTGAGGAAGATAGGATTCCTAATATATGGTTCCTAATAAGTGATTCCTCACTGACCATGAGTGACCAGTTGCTCAGTTTCAGAACTGTGCCAAGCCAGCTGCCAAGTCTCCAGTGGAATCATGAGTTCTCAGAGTATACAGCTGACAACTTAAATGGGGCAAGGACATGGCAGACAGAGAAGTGTCCAGTCTGATGTCCTTAAGAGAGGAGTTGACCTGTCCCCTAGCAAATCACAGTAACTACACAGAATTTACAACCTTCAACCCCATTGCTCATGTGAGCCAAAGGATAATCATCACTCTCTCTGTCTCTTTTTCTTTGTCTCATCCCTTCTCTGTCTGTGATGGTTAATCTTGATTGCCAACTTGATTGGTTTGAGAAACACAGAACCACTCAGTAAAGCATAGTTCTGGATGTGTCTGGTTAGTGGGAGTCTGACTTTGGGAACCATATCTAGTTCCTGCTTCCTTTTTTCCTGATTTTTTCCATGTCTTTCAGCCTCCTGCCTTGAGACCAACCAGTCACTGACTTAAACCTCTAAAACTGTAAGCCAAAATAACCTTGTCTCTTTAATTTTTGGATGATGGGTATTGTGTTCCAGTAACAGGTAGCTGACCAGAATACAGTCTTCCTTTCCCTTCTCTTTCCTCTCTCCCACATACACACATGCACACACACACAGAGAATCTTAGAAGTAAATTCTTTCGGAGATTACTCACAGTTCAAAGTAGAGGCTGATGCTCACTGTTAACTGAGAGGACTGTGAAATGCAAAAGTTACATAGTATTTTCCAGCATCCAGTCACCAAAATTACCACTTGGATGAAGAAGGATGAACGGAGCAAGCGTCAGTTGTGAGAAGGTTGCTGCTGGGCAGGAAACTAAAAACCTCTGTGGGATAAGTGTCTCCTAAATACTAGAACTCTTGGCATGCCTTTCTCATTTACTCCACACAGGAGTCACAGAAGGGAGTCATCACTGCCCCACTTAACAGCAGAGAAAGCTGAGGCTCAGAGAAGCCGTCAATCAGTCAAGGTTACAGAGCTTGAGCTGGTCTGATTCAAACCTGAGCCGGTCTAATTCCCAGGTCCGCAGTCCCTCCATGGTGATATGCATTAAATATAGAAAAATCTTCATGAGATGGGGGAGGTTAAACCAAAGCACTCATCCCTCACCTTCCTAGGCTCCAAAGCAAGAGCCTTGGCCATCACCATTCCTCACGTGCACACAGAGTGTCCATTCTGTAGCCAGGTCTCAAAATTAGGAAGGTTGTGTTCTCAAGAGCAAATGAGTAGAGGAAGAATCAGACTAATAAGAGGATACAGTCAAGAGTGATATGTGCACCAAGGAAAGAGGTCCAAGGGGCCTGTAGGGATATACCACAAAGAGTCACCCAAGGGAAAGCTGGCACAGTATGCGTCAGAGGATGAACAAAAATTGAACCTACAGTCCAGAAAGGACACAGGATTCTGGAAGAGACATTATTCAGGTTAAGCCAGGTTGTCAATGACATGTTTCACAGGCTGGGCATAACTTTGTGTTAGGGGAGAGTGACCCTGGTAAAGAAAGGTAAATCTGTTCTTACAGCAGGTTCTACAAATTTTATCCCAAGAGGTTAGTACGAGCAGGTTCTCAGATGTGCACTGAAGTCATGGTGTATTATAGCTAATAACCCATGGATTTGAGAGGGGTCCATGCCCACAAATTCTTATTCAATAGGTCTCAACTTGAACCTGGAAATCTGAATTTCTAACTGGCCTCTGGGAGAGACTGACACTGTGGGTCCCCTCACCAATCTTCAGGTGGAACTGACCTGAGCCTTCCTGACACTCCTGACCCTCACTGACAACAGGATAAGGTGCAGGGATCTGCATTCTTCCAACAGTGGGTTGAAGAACGCAACTAATGGGAAACTTGTAACACCCAGCTGAACTAAATCAGTGTGATGCTGGGTATGGAAGGTCCATGGGGGATTGTTGCCAACAGCAAAAAAGAGAACTGGAGGAGAAGATGGAGCGCTGTTGATCCTCCTGGAGAGGCTTGTCACACTGGCTTTCCTGATATGAACTCCACTATTCTCATCATGGGAGAACCTTGGGTCCCCACTGTCACCGAGGATGGCTGTGGTTCTCTTTGGAGGAGCTCTGTTCCTTACCTTAAGCACTGCTTCTGGCTCCAGTGCAGATCCCTCAGCCTGCTAACAGAGATCCTTCATCCCGCTGATGCAGACTTTCTAGCTTCTACCACTGACCTTTGGGCCTCTCCAGTGCAGATCCTTGATACAGACTTGTATAAAACATTGTCATGGGCTCTAGGTCTTCAGTTGGACTCATGTAGGACATTGCTTTGTCCAGGCCCTCAGATGGATTCTTTGGGTCTCTAGTGTGTTTACAGATCTCCCTCACTTTTTCACATTTGATTCTTTGGGTGAATGTTATAAAATAATCCTATAAATTGTGTTTTCTGTATTAAATCTTTTCCCTGTAAACCCTGACTACAACAGCAGGGATCTGCTAGAGAGATTTCTGGGAGAGCTTTCTTCGTTCAAAGAAGACAGCCACAGGAAGAGTCCTCATCTAAACAGTCCCCTGTTGGTATGTGATTACTGAAACTTCTGTAGCCACCTTGCTCATAAATTGACAATAAAGCCAGCATGAGGGACAGAAGGCAGAGAGACGGTGGATATTCAGGTCTTTGAGAAAACCACCAAGTTCTTAGTAAGTAACCAGGGACCCACTTTAATAGGAGGGGTTTCCTCTGCTCTTACTAGCAGGAAGGGAAATTACAATACCTCAGAGTGAAGGGGTTTGATGGACCCTGGGGGAAAGAGGAAGCAGGCTTACTTTCCTGCAGCAGAGAACTAAGGACACTGGGTGATTGTGGAGAAAGCTATCTGATCACCAGTGCCTGTGTGCCAGCCTTGAATGTGATGATAAAGAGGTGTCACGTGAGGTTCTGCGATGGTCTAAGGGCAAGGCAAAATGAGCATTGAGAATGATTACTTGGTAGAAATGATGGAGCAGTGAGTAGTATTTTGGACATCGTCCTCCAGGTGGGGTTCCAGCAACATCTTCTAAGACCCACTTGAAATGCAAATTCTCAAACTCCATCTCAGACTCACTGAACCACCACACTCTGATGGCCCAGGATACTGCTAATTTTAGCGCTGAAAACCGCACATCCTAAAACCCCTGAGTTCAGGCAGACTGGGATGATTAAGGACTCAGTGGAGGCACTCCCGTCTGTGTAATTTGCAGCATGTGAGACCCACTGGCTGAGAAGTGAAAACACATGCAATTTTACCTTCCATTTTTAAAAAAAATAACCCAGATTTCATAGACTCAGATGAAGAACCCCAATTAACAGAATAACCCCTGCCCTCAAGGAGCATTGCTCCAGAGGTATTGGCCCCAAATAGGCAGACAGTTTCAATTCAGTCTGACAAGAACCTGGAAACATAAGGCCAGGGGGTCCTGGGAGCTGGGAGCAAGGGCAGTTTCACAATCAAATATCTTTCCTAGACAGCAAAGAAGTGGACCCTGGGATAATAATAATGGAGGATGAAAAAGAGAAGGAGGAAGGGGAACATAAGAAGTGGATAAAGAAAAGGATAAAATGAGATAATGTATGCCAAGTACTTCCCTCTGTTCCAGGGTCTTTTCGCTTTTAGTAATCCTCGCAACTCTAGATGACAGGAACTGCTGCTGTTCACATTTAACAGATGATAAAACTGAGATTCAGAGCAGTTAAGAAACTTGCCCAAGGTCACACAGTGATTGAGGGACGTGGCATGGATTTGGAGCCAAGCAACTTCACTCCAGAGTACATGCTCTTAACTACCACGTGATTGCCATGACTATTTAGTACTTGATCATTGTGCAGAGGCCCCAAGGGGTGCTGCTTCCTCCCAATCTCTGAAAATAAGCTCTAACTTGGTTGAGATATACAAACACGACCTATTCGAGGGACATCAAACTTAAGAATTTATGGTGTGATCTTAGTGTAGGCATATAAGGCTATCTGGGATCTGTGCACCAGCTGCTAGAAGCTCCCAGAACTGCTGCCTACCTTTATCTGCTGGTTGCAGAGAGAGTTAGGAACATGCAAAAAAAAAAAAAAAAAAAAAAGGAAGGAGATCAAAAAATAAGCATTGGGATATGATTTTTTTTTTTAAGACAGGATCAAGAAGTCTCAAGGCAAAACCTAACTGGATCCTTCCAAATGGGAGAAAAGAATTTGAGAAGATCACAGGTTGTAGTCTCAGGTCAGCCTGGATACAAATCCTGTTTGAGCAACTGAGAAGTCTTGCAGCTTTGGAGCATTCACTAAACCTTTCACTTTACCCTCATGGGTTCATTGAGGGTAAGGCTATTTACGTCATCATTATTCTCATGGTAGCAGAGGTGCATGGATCTCAGTGGGTCATTACCAAATATGCATGTCCAGTCTCCCCACTGCAATGGAGACACAGCTGGAGCTGGAGGTGTTCATCTGCCCGAAGATAATCCCAGGTACCCCTCCTTTACTTGTGCAAAGCCCTCTGTGCTTTGCTCATTCCTGGAGGAGTCTCACCTTTGACTTTCTCTCCACAGGAATTTCATCCTCCACCTACCATGTGTCCTTGATGGCGAGGCTGGATGTTGCCTGGAGTTTGTCTTTGGGTGGGTTCCCCCCAAAATAGTCTAAGTGTAGGTACAGATAGTTTGGGCATAAGATGATTCTGGAAAGAAGGAATGTGGTAAGGGAGAATGAGACAGGGACTGGAGAAAGGCCAACAACAGGATGCATTTCCAAGACATAGATATAGAGAAGCTTAATTCCGTGTGTTCAGAACACCTTCCAGAACTGATCCTCTGAAGGACAGGTAGAGATTGCTGCAGCTGGTTTCTTTTGCACAAAAATTTCAGAACCTGCTGATGAGTTAACACCTCTGCACTTCTGGGCTGCCAGAAGTAAGTGATTACAACTCAGAACTGCCCACCGGAGCTGGAGCCACTGTGAGAGGTGGACCAGAAGATGTGCTATTGTCAGGACAGGACGGTAAGTAACCTCAGGTCCCAGCACAGCACAGGGTTCTGCATGGTTGATCCTGCAGGAACTCCCACAGCCAGAGTGGGAAGTGGGTGCTATTGGCACCATTGCATAGATGAAGAAACTGGAGATCAAGGAAATCAAGGAACTTACCAAAGTCATGTAGCAATGACAGAACTGTGGCTTAGCCCTAGATCTTGTGGATTTTCTGCCCTTTCTGGATTCTCTATACCCTAAGTAGTTCATGATGGACTCAATCTTTTTAAAATAAAGAAGATTCCCAAAAGGGAAAGATTTAAACAAGGACCAGTGAAGGCAGCCACTCATAAAGGACTTGACCAGGCTACCCAGAAAGACTCCCAGTTGTAAAACTCCCTGAAGTCTCAGTGCAAGTAACCTTCATTTATCAGTGAAATGAGCTATGCATGCTGAGTTCATCAGCTTTCTGTTGCTAGAATAAAATACCTGAGACAATGAACTTATAAAGAGGAAAGGTTTATTTTGGCTTGCAGTTTTGTAGGTTTCAGTTATGGTAGCTTGACCTTTTTGTTTCAGGGCCCATGGCAAGGCAGCACATCATGGAAGGAGTGTGTGGTGGATAAAGCCCACTTCATCTCCCAGAGGGAAAAATAGAAGACCAAAGTCTCACAATCCCCCTCAAAGACATACCATCAGGGACCTAAAATCCCTCACTCATCACTACTTGTTAAATCTTCCACCACCCCACAGTGGCACCAAACTGAAGATTTCACACAGGGGCCTTCTGAGAGACATTCTAGACCCAAACTACAGCACACACCTCCCCTGACAACCACAGGTCCTCTGTCTAGCAGATGCCCTGTCCATGAAACAGGGCCCAGATGAGGACAAACTGCCTGGCTTCATCAGTGTGGTTCCCAGGTAGAAAACCCGCACTTCCTGGTGTCATGAGAAGTCATCTCTTTAGCATGCTTGGACCCAACACCAACTGCTTTCTTTGAGTGACTCTAGTTACAAACTCAACTAGTTTGAAAGGACAAAGTCCCTGGCAAACAAGCAACCTGGGAAAGGAAGAAAGAATGTTTGTGGTATGGAAGTGTTCTTCCTTTTGCTTTCTATCACTGAATTTATGTCTGCCTATATCTATGGCTCAGTTCACCTCACAGATCAGATTCTCGAGAATCTGGGTGTGGGATGTGAGCCACATGTTAGGAATCATGGGTCTGAAGAAAGCAGGTTGGGCAGCAGGAGAAGTCACACTGTGGCTGGGATGCAGGCCCCCCAAAGTCATGCTGATCATGGGGGGTGTTCTGGAGTGACCATTGCCATCAGAGTCATGCCACATCAGGTCAACTGTCTGGATCTTCATGTCCCTGCCTCGTTTGGTCACAGATGTATGATTCTGGAAGGTCATGACCTTGGGCACAGTAGCTCTCTGCAGATGAGGCAGACCTGCCAGAGCTGAGAGCCAGAGGCTGTCTCCCAACCTCAATGCCCACTGCTTTCTTCAAGTCCTGTCTTCAAGGAGGATCTGGGGTCACTTCTAGGTCTCCTCAGACCCCTCCTTAGAGCTCTCAGGTCCAGTGTGTTACATTCATCTCAGTCACTATGGTCACTTGGTGCACATTCCCTGCCAGCTGCCCCAGGGGTGGACAGTAACAGACAGGACAGTGTCACATGGCCAAATCGTTTTGTCTGGTTAGTTGTCTAATGCTCTTCTATGGTGTGTGCACTCCAGGGTCATCAGCGTGTAGGATGAAGATCTTCAAAAGCTGAGCGCACTCCCAAAAGCCTGCCCACAGGCCTCTACCTACCCTTCCATTGTACTGATTTCCTCATCACTTTCCTCCCAGACACCTGACCAGGTCATTTACCACCACACGTCAGTCTATACCTATGCTAACTCCAGGCTGTTTCTCTTCCAACACAAAGTAAATGATCATGCACACCACCCAAAGCTCAGCCACCTGGGAAGATGTCCCTCACTATTGTCCTCTAAGGCCAACCCAGAGTGAGATTATCAATTCCAATTTGTAACCAACCCAACAAATCAACCAAAAGCAAGCTCAGGCTTCTTCCTCCTCATTCCACTGGCCTTACGGGATCCTCCCACACAGCCAAAGATGTGAACTGAGGGACAAGCGCCCATGGGACAATGGTGGTTGGGTTCTAAGCAATCTGTTTATGCTCCTCACTTATACAGTCTCCACCCAGACTCAGAACCGGATGGAACACATCCATCTCATGATGGTGGTGCTGGGTCTGTCCAATCCTGCAATGTGATAAATTACACAGGACTTGGCTCTTGTTTCCCAGTCCTGGATACACGGCAAAGTGGTATCTCACAGGGAGGTGTTTTATCTCATCAGGGACCAGGAACATAACAGGAAATATTTTCATAAAGTCATTCATTTTCTTCTGGAGATAGCATGATCTTGTTCCCTATCAGCAGGGTATATACCACATTAGTGATTAAGGTTAAGGAGTATGAGAGGGGCAAATTAACTTGGATTACCCTGGCAGGACCAGTCTGATCACACCAGACCTTAAAAGTGGAAAAGAAGGCAGAAGAATCAGATGCAGCAGTAGATGAGGTGGAGAGATCTGGAGTAGGAGAAGGATCCCACCTGACACTGCTAGCTTTGAGATGTAGGAAGGGGGCTATCAGCCACAAAGACAGTGTTCGCTAGAAAGCTGAAATAGTTCAGTTTGCAACCTGTAGGAAAATGGAACCCTGGTACTGCAGCCACGAGGAACCAAGCTTTGCTAACAACCTAATGAAAAGGAAACTGATTCTCCCCAGAAGCTTTAGAAAGTCATGCAGACAGCTTGAGTCATCCCAGTGAGAGCCACACTGGGTTTTTAAACTACAGAAATGGCATGACGCTAAGTTCACGTTTCAGATTTCAGCTGCAGTCTGTTACAGCAATCGGAAACGACCACACAGACTGCTTCCACCCACCACAAGCAAAAGGGTCCTTATGCTCAGCAGGAAAGTGAGCGATCGGATCAGGCTCCAGAACCTCATCTTACTTCGCGTTCCCTGGAAACCCCATCACAAATGCAAATGCTCAGATAGAGATCAGGGCACAGTATGTTTGGTAGGAACATACATTAGGAAAGTAAATGGGGAAACAAGACTGAGCCAAGGAAGTAAGATTGGGACTCGAGGTGGACAAATGCTGAGTCAGGTCAGCACAGCTCCAGGACAGTAGTTCTCACTCGAGTACTCCAATATAAGGCCCACATGGGCAGTTATACCATGCCCCGCTTACTTGCATCGTGTGGCTGGCGCCAGGAGGAAAAGACCCAGGATGAAGCTGCCCCTATGGGAACGGACGGCTGCAGACTCCTCTGACTGCACTCTGGCTGACTTCTCCCACACTCCAGCCCTGAGAGCGAGTCCTGCCTCAAAGCAGGACCTGCATGGTGCAGCTCCACCTTTGTCACAGTCTCTTCATGTCACAGTCACAGAGATGCATCTCAGTGAGACTGAATTACTTAGGCAGTGTCATTGGGAACTATGTCCAAAGGCGAGATGCTAGCCCAAGTTTCCTGAAGCTTTCTCCTATGCCGCCAGTTTGTTAATTAAGTAAAAATTATTTATTTGGAAACACAGGTAGATGTGCTAGAAACAGACATAGTCATTGAACCCCAGCCAAGAGGGACTTTAAAGGCCTTCAGTACAACCCCTGACTCATGACAGATATACCCTCCAGACCAGTGGTCCCTAACCTATTTGTCACCAGAGATCAGTCTCGTGGAAGCCAAGTTTTCCACAGGTGGGAAGGTGGGTAGTTTCAGATGAGTCAAAGGAGCAGGATACCTAGATCACAGAAATAGAGTTCACAGCAGGGGTCACGCTCCTATGAACATCTAATGCTGCCCCTCATCTGACAGGCAGCAGCGTGCAGACAGTAAACCAGGTGAGAGGAATGGCTGTCACTACAGATGAACTGCCACTCGCCTCCTGCTGTGCAGCCCAGCTCCTCACAGGGTACTGACCAGTCTCTACTGACCCATGGCTTGAGAGGTTTGGGGATCCCTGCTGTAAAGAATCTTTCCTATTTCTAGGATGAGTCCCTAACTTACTCACTTTCCACTGAAAATTGTTCTGATCCTTCCTGACTGTAAGTCCTGGTAATTTTCTAAATAGATGAGACAATGTATGAGAAAGCACTTTGAAGATTACTAACTATGATACCTCTGTCTCCAAAAATGTTCAGCGTCATACTTATCAAAGACAATGCCTCTATCTGCAGCAGAGCAAGACAGACATTGATCTTCATTTCAGGTACAAGATTCTGTGCTGCCCATTCCTTCCCCATTCCTTTAATCTCCCCTCCCGCTTTGAAGGCACCACCTGGTCTTTGTTGGACCAATTCATTACCTCCAGTACATCAGTATTTCCAACAGCAGCAACACATTGCTGGAAAGACATGGGTGTGTTCAGCCAATAGAGTTTTGAGGTATATCATCATATTCATAGTAAGATCTGAGGCCACATCTGAACATAAAGTAGAAAGGGCATGAACTTGTATGATATGTCATGCCAAGAGCATCTGAGAAGATTAGATAGTATATTCTATGTCATGGAAAACTATCAAACAAGTGCATGGCCCCTTACTAGTTAGCAAATAATTCTACAGTGATCACCTCAGTTGGTTCTTCCTATAATCCCGTGAGACAGAAGAGGCACGTTTTATTTTCCTTACACATATTAGAAAATCAAGTTTAGAGTGGTGATGAGACCTGTTTGGTAAAGATCCCATAACTTGTTACAAGAAACAATCAGATATACCATTTACACCTTCTGATTTCCAGGGCTCATGCAGAGTTCCAAGCTACTTCTGTAATAAGAAATGCTTGAAGGGAACAAAAAGGTAGTCATAGGTGTAAGCACGTTGCCAAATTTCCTCACCTGATGCTAGGACACACTCATAGAATTTAGGGTAGACCAGGTCACCAGCCATGATTTTCACCCTGGGGACCACTGGCATAGCTTCACCCTTTCCAGGCTTCCATGAATGTGGACAGGGAAAATTTGCCCACCTATTGATTTGGGCTTAGTGACTTGTTTTGGTCAATGGCATAAGTGAAAGCCCCAGACCTATACCAGGGATTTCAGAGGTCCCACGTACTTCTTTTGCCATGTGCCATGAGAGGAATATCTGCCAGTGAGCCTGCTGGTTCTGGAGAAAGGTGAGAGACATAAGAAGTAGGCTGGGCATGGTGGCGCACGCCTTTAATCCCAGCACTTGGGAGGCTGAGATAGGAGGAGCGTTGTGAGTTCAAGGTTGGCTTGGGCTACAACGTGAGCAAGTCCGGACTGAACTACATAGTGGGACCCAGCCTTGAAAAAACTAGGGCCGGGAGTTTAGCTCAGTGGCTTAAGCACCCGCCGGGCAGGCACGAGGTTGTGAGTTCAATCCCTGGTACCGAAGGGGAAAAAAAAAAAAGTGAACCATGGGCAGCTGCAGACCTTGGCTGTGTGATGTGTGGAGCTCATGCTGTCTCCTACTGTGGACACAAAGAGAAGCAGTCTTTACTCTGAATGGAAATGAGTTCAGCAGAGGGAGAGAATTCACAAAGCTAAAAGTCAGCCAATGGAGACTCTTCCCTCTCCCCAAGACCTCCTGGTAGATTCTTTGTTCTAAGTATTTGCTGCTCCTCCCTGCGAGAGAATAGTGTTCCCTATACATTAATATCCACTTGGCCACGTGGCTTCCTTTGGGCAATGGTGTATGAGCCGGAGTTAGGTGTGCCACTTAGAACAGAAGCCATTCATGAGCCATTTCACCATTGTCAGTTATCTTTGTCTCCACTTACTTAAGATAGGGCTTCCTCTCCAGCTTCAGGTCAGAAGGCAGATGCAGTGGCCTGCAAGGACCCTGCCTGATCCATTATTGTGGGAAGCCTCTGACTTCTGGGCCTGTTTGTTACCGCAGCAAACTTAGCGGAAGTCCTGCACATCCTGACCTCTCACTGCCTGCCTCTGTGTCCTTAGTCCAAGCCTCCGCCCTTCCCCACCTGGAATCTTGAGCGGCTTCTTCACTGGCTCCACTCTGCATCCAGATGCCCTTGCTAAGGGCACACTTCTTCCAAAACCCTGTTGCATCCACCCTCACTTAAAAAGTGTCCACAGCTCCCCAGGGTTTTGAGGGAGCCTTCGCCTTCTGGGCTGAGCTTTGCTTGCTGAGGTCTCAGGGCCCCACTCAGTCCTGTCTCTGACGTCTTCTCTCCAGTTGTTGAGGACCTGTCTTTCTTCTAGTGCCACCTTCCAGCTCTGGTCTGCCCTCTGCACAGCATTGCCCCTTCCTCCAGGAAAACCAGCCATCCAGACTTCAGCACTGAGCTCCTGCCTTCTGCCAGGCGAGCAGAAGCCGGCCCAGGTCCCTCAGCCCAGCGCTACTCTGTCACCGCTACATAACCAGATCTCCTGGGGAGTATTAGAAAACCTCATCACCCAGGTCCCAGCACCAGAGATAAGAGTTAATGGGTCTGGGATGGGTCCTAGAAACAGTATGTTTTAAAAGGGCCCCAGATGGCCGTTACATGCAGCCTGAGTGAGAGCTATTTGCACTCCTGTCTTAATTGCCCTTCTCTGGGTTCTCACATTCCCTCCATTCTCCCTGCTTATTGCTGCATATTATAATTTTCTTTTCTTCTTCAAACTTGCAAACCTCCTGCCCCAGCTTCCCAGAGTTCTGTGATATAATTTTCTGTTCATTTCTCTGACTCTCTAACTCATCTGGGGGCCCTGGGATGGGTGTGGTGGGTCTCTCGCTTCTTTTCCATCTAGTGGACCTGGGGCATAATTCAGCTGTCGGCCCCCAGGTCAGGGAGGTTCTCTCTTCACCCCCTGCACCTGGGTTTCCTGGCACCTCGTTTTCCCATCACCTCTAAATGTAGCCCCTGACTCTGATAGATCAGCTGATCGCTCCACCCACCTCCTCCTCCCCCTCCTCATCCCTCCCCCCACCACATTTCCTTCCATCTCCATCTTCAGGGGCATCAGCTCGTGGGCTCTCCAGTACTCACCGTCAACAATGATTGCTCTGCTTAAAGCCACTTCAGCGAAATGCTAGAAGATCCCTGGAAATGCTCACCCCAACATTCACACATTTGACTTCATCTCATAGGGGGTTGTCACCCTCACTTTACAGACAAATAAAGTCGCCAGAGACCCTCCATCTCAGCTTGGCCTCAACTGAGCTGTGTGACCTTCAGTTCCTTAACTTCCCAGTCAGGACTAAGAGCCTCAGAGAGTTGAAATCTTCGCCACCACAAGCTCCAAGTGGGACAGAACTGAGGCAGTGAGAGCTGGAGGGAAGTTGAGACAGCCCCAATGTCTGGTGGAGAAGGAAGCAAAGTACAGTGATGCCTACGGGGCAGTGCAGGGGGACAGGGACAGTGGGAAGCTCAGACTTCTAATTCTTCATGTGACAGGAATAGAAGGCCAGTCAGGGAGGTTCCGGAGAGAGTGGCATTGGAGCTGAACCTTCTAGGAGTCAGCTGCGGGGAGGGCCGAGGCTGAGGGGAGGAGGCAGTGCGGGATGTTGAGCCAGGTCAGAGCAGCAACAGGTACAGGGCATGGAAAGAACTGTGCTAGCCACCTGGGTGCCCAAGGCCTGGCCCGGAGGCTGGCACGATGGACAGGAGGAGGAGGCCAGAGTGGCAGGAGAGCAGCTGGTCTGTAACCTACCCCTTAACACCCTGATCTTCCGAGTTGCTGTTCTGGTAAGACGGCTCTGTCCCTGAAGTCACCAATGTCAGATCAGCACGAGCTGAACCAGAAGGCCCCACATGGCCACCATTGCTCACCCACAGAAGCGGGCTTTGGAGTCAGACTAGAGTGCAAATCTGGCTTCAGCCTTAGATACCTGTGTCCCTTATTCTTCCTAAGGTCCCTTTTTCTTATCTCCAGAAGGGCGTAGTAAGCCTTGACCTCCTGCAGGGATGATAAATAAGCAAGGTGCTGGGCACCTCAGAGGACCCCTTCAATGTTAGCCCATCCTTGCACAGCTCCAGAGATGGATCAAGTCTCCATGGCAACTACTGGAGACCTAGGCCCACCCAGCTAGCTCTTCGAACAGCTCCAAGGCAGTAAGTGACTGAGTCACAGCCTAGCACCGATTGCTCCCTGCCCTTTCCATGACAGCAGTGACTTCTGCACCTTCTACACCCCTCTGCTCAGTCTCACTGTCTCTCTACAGCTCCTTATTAAGTTCAGAACAGGTCCCGGCTATAACCCACTCGCCAGTCGGCAGGCATGGCAGCTCCCTCTTTAACATTTGCAGGGTTCCAGCTGCATGGCAGCTTAGATTCATCCCAGCATGGAGGTGGCTGAGTCACTCTGAAGAGGACCATTCCCTCTCCTCTTTGCTCCAGGAGGTAATGGGTTGCTCTCTGGTGGGATCTTAGCAGCTTAGCACATTGGAATCAGTATCTACTCACCATTATCTTCCTTCAAAGTAAAGCTCTCTTCTGAACCCAGAGAAAGAGGCTGGCTGGTCCCCTGTCTCCTTACTGTGGGGAAGATAGACTTTTTCTTTTTAATTTAATTAAGTATATTGATACAATTTAGGTATATACAGTGATCACATTCATCATAGGGATTTTTATACTGTACACAATATACCTTGATTTGTTTTTTTCCCCTCCACTCCCTGTAACACCTCCTTATTTACAGAGCTTTGCTTCCATTTTCTCCTTCTTTCCTCATTTTTTCTTTTGAATTTATCCCTACCTTCAAGACCCAGCTCCACCACTACTTTGCTTTGTTCTTTTGAACAGAAATTCCCTGGGCTTCTGCTTCCTCTCCTACTACATGGGTCCGGAATTGCAGGATTCCCTTTGTAAGGTTGTGTGAAGTCTACAGATGACAGTGTGTCCTGGTGTATGTATCCAAGGGACTCTGGAAGGAGGTGCACCCATGGGATCTGGACTCAGGGGCAGGGCCAGAGCAGAAAGGGGTTTGAACATGTCCCACCACTGGCTCCAGCCACTTCTGGGTTGAATCACTTTGCCATTTTAGAGAAGGCAAGAACTGTGACCTTCTGATCTTCTGAAAATACTTAGGTACAAACAAATCATTCCATTTTGCAATTATTAAAATATCCAGTCCAGCCTAACACTGTAGTCTTAAAATTTTACCATATTTAAAACTTCTCTTCCCCAGTGCCTGCTTGACCTGGAGAGCATCACACTTCATCTCCTTCCCTCCCTGCCCAATCGCTCTCCATCTCCCCTCCCCTTTCCTCCCTCTCTCCCATTCTCTCCTCTCTATCCCTCTCTTTAGGCTGCCTTTGGATCCTCCAGGACCAATAGGAGGAAAGATGGAGATCCTGGGAGAAGATCTTAGGCAGAAAATATCCTCTTTTACCTCCAGTTGCCCAGCAATGGGGATGCTGATGTGGAGGTGCCTGAGCATGCATCTGTCCATCCAGAGCTCGTGTGTGAGCCCCTCACAAACAAGCTCACTCTGGACCTCTGATTACAGTGATAGCACCTGTAGCTAGAAGCTTATGATGTCTGCTAATACCCTGACTCCCAGCTGAGCATCCCAGGATCCTACCTGTCCCACAGCTGGTCACCTGGTCCTGTGTGCTTTCTGAGACCTTCACTTCATTCCCTGCATCTTTCCCACATCTCTCAGTTCCAGAGCTGAGCTCTGCATGCGGTGCTCCCAAAGCCCTCCCTCCCTCTCTGGGAATGCCTGCCTTGCATATTCTGTGGGAAGGACACAGGCATCCCCTGCATGATGGCACTCTCCCTAAAGAGTGTGAGCCTTAAAGAGTGAGTCCGTCAAGTGGGGCAGGAAGCCTGCCCCTCCTACCAACCTCCCAACCAAACTCCCAGATGCCTCTTTCCTTCCCTGGAGGACGGTGACAGTCCAGGACCTTTGAACTGATTCAGGGGCTGCATCATAACGAGTTCTTCATCTTTTACCCACCTTCACATTTCAGATCCCTGAGCATTGAGTACCATTTTTTCTCAGCCTTAGGGTTTCAGTCAAAACTTAGGTAATACGGAAAACACCATTTACCTTCCTGTTAGGTTCGCATTGTTGTTTCTATTTCTTAGCTGCATAAGGACTCCCTCTGTAAGCCCCATCCCAGGGTATCCCGTATTAATGTGTCTGTTTGCTCACCAGTCTGGGAGGTTCTGGAGGGCAGGCCTGTGTCCCTTTCCCCACAGGATCCTCAGCTTCTGGCCTATCACGGGCAACCAGGGAAGCTTTGTCTGATGAATGAATGAAGATCTTCAGTGACGCTGACTTCCTAACAGTCAGACACCAAGTCTCTCTCACAAGGAAAGAATGACCCGTGGGAACCATGCCATGTAACAATTGTGTAACAATAAAATAAATGGGAATGACAGGGAATCAGAGAAGTCCACCATGCCAGCAGGAATTACTACTGCAATCACTCACAGTCACTGAGCCAGTTTATCTGCTCTAGTTTATATACCTATATATTCAGTATCCACAATGAGTAAAATTAGTTTCCCATTTTATGGATGAGGAAATGGAGATGCATAGGGCTTATATACAAGCAAAGAATTTCAGGAATTTTATATTCAAAAGCTGAAATGATTGCAGAGATGCGAGGAATCTCTCCTGGAAAGGTTCAGAAAAATCTCTGCGGAGGAGAAGAAAACAATCTGTGAGCCTTAAAGAGTGAGTCCGTCAAGTGGGGCAGGAAGCCTGCCAGGTGCGCCCCCGGGAGGCCCCCCACACTTGCTGCAGGTAGAAAAGCAGACAGCAGCTTCCAGAGCCAACAAGGGTGCTGCCTTCCCTTGTAGGAGGTGAGGGACCTGAGAGCCAAAGGGGTTCTGGAGGTTGGATTTTGTGAGAAGCGACGGGCAGTTCCCGAGGTTTGCAGGCGATCAGAGCTGTGTTCTGCAAGATTAACGTGACAGTGTGTGTTTCCTGCCCTGCCAGAGAGAAGGCAAACTGGTGAGGAACTACCTTAAGTTTTCAACAGAGACATACTGGACTAGAAAGAGCTGGGAGGAAACTCAGAACCACTGTTGGTAACTCTGGCTTGCACGCTCCATGGCGCTCCTGTGGACAGACACAGCACGATAGCCACCCGCACCTGGCCAGGCAGTCAGTAAGCTCATTCTGCCCTAGTGAGTTGTTATATACAGATTGAAGGAAAGCACAAGAGGCTCGACCATGTTCACTCTTCTGCGCTCAGTTTCTCCATCTGTCCAGCAGTGGGTGGCAGAGGAGGGTGGGCAAGGTGACCTCAAAGTCCCTTCCGGTTCCACTCTTCTGTGACTTGAGACGCCCAGCCTGTGTTGCTTCCCCCAGGGCTAAGCAGTCCCAGGAGGAGCGGCTGGCTGTGGGAGGCACAGCCCTGCAGGCGGAAGCCACCTTCCCCACCTCCCCGAGGAGGCAGCCATGCCCAGGTTATTCTGGGCTGCCATCGTGGCACCAGGTTCCCTTTTTTCTCCTCATACAGGGCTTTTATGAAACTCCCTAACGACCCCAGTGTTATTATGCATTTTAGAAATCGTATCTAATAGGGGCTCATGGAGTATAAATTAACCCCGAGGAGCAGGGCTGCATTAATCCCTGTGGTGATTATGCATTAGCCAAAGAATTTCTTTGCCTATTTTAAGCAGCTGAACCCAGACTGTCTGGGGTGCTTTTCTACTTTGTCTCTGTTGCCAGCCATTCATTTAGATCATCTACTTTATGCGTCCTCTCCAATCTCCCCCTCCCCCAACCCATGCCAGCATATGCGAGCCCTGTGGTAGAGCAGAGAGGGTATAAATGCTGGGCTCCACAGACCCAGGCTCAAACCAATCTGTCTCAGTCCACATGACCTTGGTCAAGTCTCTTCACTTCCCTGAGTTCTGGCTTCTGATGTGAATTTGTGGTAATACTGGCAGCCTTCTAGGAAGTCTATGAATTTAAGAAATAGCATTGTAGAGACCACAAACACAGTGTGCACTCCCTCCCTACTAATTTCCCCTCCTGTGGTTACCACCTTGCCTATGTTATGATGACTCACACGGGGGACGACTGGTCAAGAAAGTTTTTGAATGCAAAAGATCTAGAAAAGTTTCAGCTTCAGGTTCATTTTCTGTAGCTGAAAATAGATCAAATTACTATTCTGAATGCATTAATAAGGTCTTCAAAATCAAGTTTAAAAAATTCTACTGTACATTTCATCAAAGGTGTGTTGTACCTAGTGGAAGACTTTCTGGGAAAGAAACCAAAGCTCGCCAACCCACATTCCCAAATACCTCAAGCTTGAGTCATGCTATTTTCTAAATTAAAATTATAATTATAGCTTTGTCTTGCAAACAGACAGAGCCTTTCTCCTAAGAAGTTTGGAAGTACTGTTATTCGGGGGACAGCAGTCCTGAGAAAAGATCTCACCAAGACCCCCAGCCCCTTAGGAATGGATGGATGTCCATTTCCCACTGCCAGCATGGAAAATCAGAGGCATAGAAGACATTGGCAGTGACCTGACCACCTGCCCAGCACCTGACACAGTGGTTAAGTCATACATCATGCCCTTTTGCTATTTATATCTTCATGCAAGTTTTATCTCCTATCAGGTCACAGTAACTCTGAGGGGTAGGCCAAGCCCGGAAAGGAATATCATTCCCCCCAATAACTGAGGACACTGAAAGTTGGCAGGATTACAAGCAACTTCCCTAAGGTCACAAAGCCACACACTGAACCTAAACCTAGCGTCTGCACCACCTCTGCAGATCCCCAATGCCAAAATCACATGTATTTTTGTATCACCCTCCACTGTATCATCTCTAGGTATTGAGGCTCCTTTATTGAGCAAATACTCCTGAAGACTTGGACCTCAAGCACTGTTTTTAACCAAGAGGAGTCTTCGGTATAGCACACAGGTTTCATGATTCATGATTGTTTAGTATTGCTAGATAGGTAAGTTCTCGTAAGCTTACCACATTCTGAATTTCCTGCTCATGGCATATCAGTGAGTTGAGTACTCTCATTATCCACAGTTTATATTTGAGGGAACTGAGTCACAGAAAGAACAAGTAACTGGAACCCAAGGCTCATGTAATAAACAGCAAACACCAGATTCAAGTGTAGGTGTAACTTTCTCCCAGTCAGTGTGTTTGTCTATTTATATGCTCACTGAACGAAACCTTGGTGCCAAGCCCAAAGCAACACTGAAGTGGACAGATGTGAGCTTGTGGCACTGCTGCTTTCTGTGTGGTCATCTATCACCTGACCCGAGCCCCCTTGGAGATGCAGCAGCATAGGCAAAACAGATCTGACTCCTTCCTGCAGAAAATACACTAATGCCCCAATGATTGTGTCTCCTTGGCTTCTCATCAGCAGGGGTATTCCTGACCTCTATCCTTAGTTCTGCTTTAAGGGAAAGGGTATCCAAACACTTTTCCTGAAAACTAGCACCCCACCCAAAGCTGAGGTTTCTCATGGAATGGGGGAAAGCAGCACTGGAGAATGCACACAAAGCGGGTTTTGAACATGTGGTCCAACCTGGCACACAAGTGTCCTTGGGCTGGGCTTCTTCACCTGGACATCCACATTTATAAAATGAAACAAATAAAGTGCTCTGTCTTACAAGCCTGAACACACAAATCCCTCTAAAACATCAAGGATCCATTTTAATCTGATTATTTTATTGTGGTAATATGCACATGACATAAAATTTAACACATTTAAGTCCACAATTCAGTGACATTAAATACACTCATATTGTTGTGCAGCCATCACTGTCATCCATCTCCAGGATTTTTTCAACATCCCCAGTTGAAACTCTGCACCATTTAAAGTCCAACACTATTTTCCAAACCTCATAGCCCCTGGCAGCTATGTTTCTGTTTTCTACATCCATGAATTTAATTACCTTAGTTACCTCATATAAGTCTAATCATACAATATATGTACTGATGTATTTGACTTAATTCACTAAGCTTAGCTGAGAATCACTTTGTGATGCAAATCTCAACCCACCATTCCAATCCCATAAATTGGAATGGAGCTTTGGAGCTCATAAAAGCATTCACATAACTTGTCTCTTCTATGTCTCATAGCAACATTGGACATTGTCTCCACTTCACCCATGAAGAAAATGAGGCAAGTTTGAGTAATTTAGTTAAAACTAACCAGGGAGAGAGAGAGCCAGATCTCCTATCCACAGATTTTCCAACTCAAGTTCAAGTGTCTTTCTTATTCCTGAGACTTGAAGTGGTGAGGAAATCTCAATTAGCCTCAGCCAGAGCTGGACATACTTGTTTAGGAGGACCAAGCTCCCTACAGCCACTGCTACCACTCACACATTAACAGAGCATCCTGACATGGCTTCTTTAGCTTCTAACTGGGAAAAAATAGTGGGAAAAGGAAAATACCACTAATTTCACTATGGAAAGAAATACACCCTCAAAGCCATTCCCATTCCCCATGATTTTAATCAAATTGGTATCACTTTAACAAAACACTTGAAGATGGGTAATTTTTAAGGGAAGAAGTTTATTTTGACTTATGCTTCTGGAAATCCAAGAACATAGTACTAGCACCCACTATCTTTCTGGTGAGGGCCACACGCAACTCCATGAGTAGTGAGAAAACCACTTATTACTCACTGCTCACTACTCAAGGAGAAGTGGCTGTGTGAAGAAGCCAGGAGAGAAAAAAGAAGCTGACTGGCTTTAAAACTATGCACTCTCATGAGAAAGAGTCCATACCCACCAGAACCGCACTAATCCATAGATGAGGATAGATCCCTCATGATTCTCTTTAGGGCTCCACCACCTCTGGGGACCAACACACAGTGTGCATCTTGGTGGGGGCAGATCATATTCAAACCATAGCATCAATCATCCCTTAGCTCCTTGGAAGAGACTGTGAGATTTGGGACTCACCTCTGACTTCCTAAACAGTAGAGCTAAGTCACTGGGCCTTCCCCTCAAATTCCAACTTTCCCTCTCGGAGGAGACCTAATAAGATTGGCTTTCCCAGAATTTCTGAAGATCTGAGAGTGTATGAATATCAGAGTCATTGTGCGGTTATTCTTTTGGTTCCATGTAATGTGAGCTTCAGCTGGGCCAATGTCAGGTTGGGCTAATTCTCTGGGTCTCAGTTCTCCAAATATCTGGTTCATGAGCCCCTTCATGAACCAGATACGATGACCTGGTCCCCACTATGTAAGGAAGCACCACTTCATTCTCTTGGTGACTAAAACCTTGCATTTTGGAAAGAAGACTCACAACAGGACAGGGTTAGGGTTAGGGCTAGGGTCAGGGTTAGGGTAGGGTTAGGGTTGACTAGAGTTAGGGTTAGGGTTAGTACCCATACAACACACAGCAGGCAACTAGTTTTTCAATATCTCATATTATGAATTCACCCAGCAAATATTGAGTAGTTACTCTTGCTTGAACAGGATTTCTCAGCCTAGGCACTGTTGACATCTGAGTCACTTAGTTCTTTGTCATAAGAATGCTGTCCTACCCATTACAGGATACTTGGTATCATACTTGGCCAGTGACACTTCCCAGACTCTGACACCAAAACTATTCTGTCATTGCCCAGTGTCCCCTGGGGACACTGCTTTATCACTCTGCCAGATAATAAGATAGACAGATGAATGCTGCAAAGCTTTACCCCTGGGACATGCACGCTAGGACACAAACATGAAGACCAGTTTCCTTTAGGCAGATGTGAGCATGAGGGCTGCAGAGCAAATGGCACTTGGGTTAATCTAGTACTAGACAAAACTCTTCAACTACAGTGCTACCAATGGATAAGAAGGGGCAAATGGTAAGGAATGCAGTTAGCATGTAGCCGTGATGGATGAAGAAAGGACAGCAAGGAGAGGCGACAGACTGGCAGAGAAGGGACAGACTTTGGAGAGCAGCCAAGCATAAGGAGCAAGGAGCAGCAGAGGCAGCTGCATCTGTATTAATGCAGTGGGAACAGGGTCTAAGCAGGGTATCTGATGTCCCAGGCCCCTTTCCACGCTGACTTGCTGCGCCCCAAAAGCTCCAGATGCAGCCACTTGTGCACTTGTCTGCACCTCTTCCCCCGCCCACTCTCTGCTCAACCGTCTCCCTCCCTTTCTTCCACAGTCTCTTCAAATATGAGAAAAAAGAAATCAGGAGTTCCTCTTGGTTCCCAGGAGACCTTGGCCTGGGGCCCTGCCTGCTCCCATCCTCCTACTAGGGAGGTTCACAGAGCCTCCTCCAGCTCTGAGTGTGGGGGCCGCTGTGCAGGACATAGTTGAGTCATACTGAGTAGGTAATGAGCTCTGGTGACAAGGGACCAAGTGTCAAAGGAAGACATGTCATCTCTCCCAGGACTAGGTTGGACCCACGGGGCTCCGTGAGACCGTGCCTGAGTGAGTTTGACAGTTTCCCAGGTGTGGTTCATCCTCCCCCACCCAATCTGCCACCCCCGCTCTGTTAAATGGTGCATTTTGCAGTTAAAATAGGACGTCACCATTGTTTTTGAACTGGAAGCACCACTCTTAACTTGGGCTGCCTTGCTTTTTCTTTATGCACAAGATTTAAGCTTGTCTCAACACTTAACATATCAAGATGTAGGTTTTCACTGTCCACCAAGTCATTGATCCACTCGGCTCAGTCAACCCACTCACAGCACGGCCCCAGCTGCCATTAGAAGTCTCCCATGAATAACTGTGTGGGTTCCAGTCATGATGGCCAGAGGAGAAGCAAAGTCTCTGAAAGCAAGGTTCATATAGCTAATCGGTCCATGTTGTCAGGACTCCAGTGCAGACTATAGTATTGTTTCAGTCACAAGGAGAAAGTGATTGATTAAGCAGTAACAAAGCAAGACCCTGAGACAGGGAGAATGTAGCTCATTTAACCTGCTCTGAAATATCCCTGACTAAAGAATGAGGGCATCAGTCTGGGTCTTGGCAGTGATGCAATGGCCCACGCAGGCTGAAAACCTATGGATTTAAGAATGGAACTGTTTGCAAGAAGGAAGCCAGCAGGACACAATGCAGAACCTAAGGAGTAGCAAAAGCAGAGATGTTACCACCCTCCAAGGCCAAAGTGGCAAACAGGAGAGAAGCTACCAGAATCCAGACAGAAGACCTGAGTGGAAAGTGTTCCCCAGCAGGTGCTGGGGTCTTCATAAAGGAGTAGGGCCCAACAGGGAAAACACCCAACCTCCCATTTCCAGTCTGAGCTCTCCACTGGCCAACCTCTCCTTGACATCAGCACGCATGAGTCTATCGGGGCAGTTAACACTCCCCCAACATCCTAGAGTGTGTCTGGTCTGGACTTCACTATTTAGCAGTTCTTTCTGCACAGAGAAGAAAGAGAATGGGGTCTAGAATGGAGAAGAGAGATAGCAAGTTCTTTCCTTCAGACCCTAAGATGAGGAAATACTTTGAGCATCTTCAGTAGAGACTTCATCGTGACCTCTCCAGCATCTAGCTTTCCCTTCCTTTCTCAGCAGCTCCTAAAAGGCCAACTTCAAGCCATGGGTGTGCATGACACAAGCTGGCTAATCAATGAGGACATCACATTCCCTTGGAAATAGAGTGAGCATTTCACCCAGGCCAGTCTATATAACTTTTTCTTAGAATTTTCTGGAAAATAATCTAATTTTGTGATGGATATAAAATTTTAAAAAAAGACAAAGGAAGCACTTCCAAGTGGGAACAGTTACCTTGGGCCATGAAGAAAGCCAGCAGAAACTATTGGCAACAGACTGGAAACAGAACAAGGTCAAAGACTTAGAGACGTTGCTGAGACAGCCCCGTCTCTGTGTTTTTCAGCTAAGTGCTGGTAATCCCAGGGTGAGCTGAGTCTTCTTTCACTATCAATCAAAATTGGTTCAGTTGATCCATCATCTAATAGTTAAACAAAATAAGTGAAAATACAGTAGTAAGAGGCAAATTATCTTAACAAAGATATTTAAGCATCTTTACTGAACACAGAAAATAGGAAAGAAGGGTTTTTAGCAAGGCATGCTTAACACTGCCCGGGACAGATAGCAACTGCTGGGTCTAGTGCTGGGACACATCACTAGACAGGCAGTACAGTGCTGTGCTAAGAGCACATGTGTCACAGCAGGCAGAAGTGGGTTCAAGCACCACTTTTTCTTATGAACTATACCAGCATAAGCAAGTGACTATTAAGGCAAAAGAATTTCAGGAATCAACAAGAATTGGGCTTAATTCCCAGGCCCATTGCACTTGTGTAATACTAATAGGGCCATTAAGTGAAGTACCCACTAGGGGTTTTAGATGATGGGGTCACACATCACAGAAGGTAGTAAGCCAAAGAGTCTGGGCAGGGCAGGAGACATTTATATTTCTCTCTTAAGGGACAGCATACTTTGTAAATGCGTGCTTTGATCATTGGTTTGCTATATCATGTGCGTGTGTGTGTGCGTGTGCATGTGTGTGTGTGCTTGGTTCACATCAACTCACTACTGAAATTTTCTTAGTTATGCTCAGAAACTCTTGTCCAAGGCCCCACACACAATGCCACTTTGAAGATCTCTGATGAGCGGTCACTCAGCCTCCACCTTGGCACCACCACCTCACTACCTCGCCCTGATCTGCTCCTGGACTGAGCAGCATTAGAGCTACCATGTGGAAGGCAAGGGAACCCCTATGGCTCAAAGTATAGGAATATCCACCCAGGTATTCTGAGAGATGTTGAGAACAGAGGTTCCATACTGTCCTGCGCAGCCACAGCTTGGTTCCACAGAGGGGTCACCTCTGGATATTAGGTCCTATATGATTCCCTGGAAATCACTTTCCTGAGGACTGATCACAGCAGAGCCATGCCTTGCTGGTGATCTCAATCAATCATTCCCTTGACTGAGCTTCTAGGCTAGACAGAAAGAAGTGGTGATGTTAGGAGACCTTGGACATTAAGTAGATCAGAAAGGACTACAGGGCCCTGAGATTTTACATTTATTTACTTAACAAGCAGTTATTTTTGAGCATCTCTCATATGCACGAATCTGTATCAGGTAAAGAATTAACCATTACTTCATCCAATAAACAATTATGGAGCACAAATTTACCAGGTAGGCACTGTGAGAGATATTAAGCTGGAAATGTAAACCATTCCATTGTCCCCATGACAGAGTGTTCCCAAATACATGGTACTTACTATGTGTGGATACACATGATTCCAACATATTAAATTGCACACACACAGTTCTTGTTTGTGCACAGATAAGGCATTGACTATCTGAACTACAAAGTACAAAGTCATTCCTTTCTCAGTTTTTTCAACCTTCTGAGTATTTGAGATTAAATTCTCAGTTTGGTGCCATATAGTACTAGCTTCTTCCTAAAACATGATAGATATAGGTAGACAGACAGACAGACAGATAGGTAGATTGATTGATTGATTGAATTTACTTTAGATACAGAGCCCTCAAAAACAAAATATCCAGAGTTTAATACTTTTGGTTTGTTATCTCTGGTTTGCTATTTTAATTTCTATAATATCCTTTTTAAGTAATGCAAATTTTTAAATAAGTAATAAGACAAATGACACATAAGTATGATAAAACTGCAAAGATGAGGCATAAATTATTGAATTTTAGAAAAAATAGCAACATGGTAGTTCATTACTCGTAACTAAATTTTTAGTTTTCTTTCTTCAAGATGCTTTACCCTCAGGAAGGACTACACAGCCCTCCCCTGATGCACACAGGAGTGGTTATGTGACTCTTTGGCCAATGAAGTATGGGTGGAATTAACTCAGGATGACACTTTAAGAGCCATTATGAAGCCTGCTGTGTTTCCTTTCCCTCTTCTATGACACAAGTCATGTTACACAGCCTGTCCTACTGGTCTGGATCCTGAATTGAGGATGATGTGGAATGGTGATAAACATATTATTGTTAACATAAAACATCAGTGAAAAGTAAACTTGTAAGCTGCAAAGACTTGGGAGTTGTTAATGCAGCATTTTGTAGCCTATACTGACTCACATGAAGAGCCACAGAAGGATCCAGTGAAGAAGCGTGGTTAGCTTAGAACAGCCCACTCTCACTCCTGGAAAACAACTTAAAACTTTAACCCTGATTACTGGAGCGTAATGGGAAATCATATGTCTTAAACACTACTGTATACCACAGCCAGTGTGCCAGGCATTTTGTACATCTCACCATACTTTCTAAAGAGCTGATATGTTTCCTATTTTGTAGATGAAAAAACTAAGATTCTATCACACAAAGTCATTAAGCTAGTAGCAACTGGAGCCAGGACTCAGATTCAAAGCCTCTAGAGTTAAATCCAGTTCTGCTCTCTAGTGTGGTCTTTCTTTATTAATTTATTTCAAAGAAAAAATAATAAAAACAATAGAAAATTTCAAAACAAGATTATAAGAGAGTAACAATGTATATTGTTATATTCAAAGTCGTTGCCCATATTACAAGATAATAAACTGATAAGAACAGATACTACACTTAATCTTAGCCAAAAGACCAAGAAACAATCACCTTACAAGTTATGAGCATGAATAATTGATCAAACAATATAGGCACACACCTTTCTTTTCAATGAAGTAATGGCAATTAGTAATATACTATTTTAACTATTTTGTATATATATTTTTTCCTTTTTCCTGGCTTCTTTTCTCCTTTCTCCCATCCCAGTTTCTCTTTCCTTTTGAAGAGTTTTTTTTCCATTTCCCAATGTCCCTTGTACATTTTGGATCCTATTTACTCTTTCAGCTTTTCACACTAGGAAGACAATATGATGTTTACACATGCAAGTATGATTTATTTCACTCATGAGTATGGTCAATTATTGTGGTTTTTCTATAGGACACTAGCAATATGATCTGGAAAACTGCCACTACCTGTTTATATTTCCATGGTCTGCTGTGTCAAAGTTTATTGGAGGTGTGGAATATGAAGAATTCAATTAAGGAAATCAGAACCCCTCATTCATCATCTTTTCTGCACCTTCAGTATCCAAACTATTTCTGGGATAGAAATGGCAGAATTCACCAGCAATGGGTAATTTAGTGACTGCCACAAGTGTGTTCTCAATAACCCACATAGACTGTTTGCTGTGAGGACTGGGGAATATACAATCATCTTCCCAAAGCCTAGAACTAAATAATTTCTCTAGGATTGTACAGACTAACAGCCAACTCCAGTGACGTGACACTCAAATAACTGTTAACTACAAACAGTGCTCTCAGCATCCTTCCTTCTTTGCTTCCATTCTTAATCTGGAAATAAATACAGTATACAGTTCATTTCCTACTGGAATAAGCAAAAAGGAAAGAAGAAAGAAAGATAGTTGGTGAGGAAAAAAAGAGGTAAAGTATAGAAAGAAATGATCACCTGCTGTCTAGTATGCTATATAGTATCTGCTATTGCAGATGTGAGTTTGCATACACCTTCTCACATAACTCTCTGGGTACTCTTGAGCATCACCACCATCACCAGTTAGTAATGATCTTTCTGGAGCTGCGAATGTAAGGGAGGACTAAGACACTTAAGGGAATAAAGATTTGATCTCAACCACTTAGCTTAATATAGCCAAAGGAAAAAATGTTAACTAGCAGAAGCTGTCAAACATTATCTCCTTGAAGGCAAACCAAGCTCTCCCAGTTCTACCCTGTGACCTTGCTACACATCCTCTCTTCACAAAGCATATTTCTTCTACCCATGAATAAGCACCCAGAATACCCCTAAATTTACTTCTTCATTTGGTTATCATTCATTCAGTAAGTACTTATGGAGTGCCTATTAGCTACTAGGTGTGGTTTCATGTACAAAAAAAAGAAAAAAAAAATCCTGCTCTGCTGGAGATTACCTTCAAACACATGCAGACAAATATTAAACAAAGTAATAAGTAAAATACACAATAATTTTGAGAAGCATTAAGTGTCGTGGAGAAAAATTAAGCAATGAAGAGAAGTTTAAAATGCTGGGGAAAGGTGTGATGT
Source organism: Dasyprocta punctata (assembly GCA_004363535.1). Lineage (NCBI taxonomy): Eukaryota > Metazoa > Chordata > Mammalia > Rodentia > Dasyproctidae > Dasyprocta > Dasyprocta punctata. The sequence continues at coordinate 66,332 of RJWM01006009.1, forward strand.
CATTTTAGATAGAACACACAGAAGAGGTCTGAAAGTGCACTGAAACAATGGCTTCAAGAAAGTGAGGGGGCAAGTCCCAGGGACACCAAGGTCACAGCATGTACATGGGACCCAAACCAGGAGTACGCTGGCGGGCTCTGGAACAGAGCAGGATGGACAAGCAATTACCAAAGAAAGGCGGTGACAGATAACTGGGTCAGAAGGTCATGCTGGATTTAGCAGACTTTCTCAGCTTTCACTCTGCTCCCAGAGCACCTCCTTCCCTCCCTCCTCTCCCCTTCCATGAGATACGGAAGTAACAGGTGAGCTTTGTGAACTCAGATGGCATAATCTGACATGCAAAGGCCACCTCATTAATTCAAACCTAGTGAAGAAATTTTCCTAAGTACAGGATCATTTACCATCTACATGAAGAGCTGCTACTCCCACGCTGACCCCGGAGGAGAACGAGAATGGGCCCCTTCTGGACCCAGTCCGCTGGGTCCAAGCGGCACCGCTGTGCAGGATCGGAATCAAGGACAACACTCCCCTCCCCACACCCCAACCCGCAGCTCCCAAGCAACCTGCTGGTTCGGAGGTCTGGCTAAATTGATAGCAACTAAGGAACATTAAGCAACTAAATGCTAGTTATTGTTTTGTAGATTTTGCAGGCCTCTGGTCAGCAATCTGAGCATCTCTTTGGAAGATGATAGTAGGCAATGTAGCAAATATGGGGGATTCTCTTCTGTCTTGTCTTAGAGGCCCAATATGGTTCTCACTGTTTTGCTTTACTCTGATCATTATTATTTTTTTGCTTTATTTTATATTCTATTTTTATTGGTTTTATTGTTTTGTTTTTGGTTCAATTCTACTATACCTGTTGGAAAGGTCAGGTATTCTGAAGATAACAAGATATACTATAGTAGTTATTGTATTCACAATATTTCCTTCGAAGTTCTGTACCAGTTCTACTGCTTTGTTTTGATTGACTTTGTTCTGTTATGTTCTGTTGGATTTTACTATCTTTAAAATAAAATTTAAAAAAGAAGAAAAGCTGCTATTTCAAAGCATTGGGTTAAAATAGACTGTGATGGACAACAGCTGGGAGCAAGGGTATGGACTGAGGCTGTTACATGAATCTAGGCAAGTTCCCTGAGAGCGGGAAGCTGCCTGGGCCATTTATACAATGTTTTTGGAATTTGTTTCCATTTCATTATATGCACTGTCTCTGTCACAGTGCCAGCTCTCATTGCTAATAGTTTTTACTATTCTACTGGCTTCTTAACCAGTCTCTCTGTCTCTAATCTTGTCCCTTGAGATAGTCAGGATGGGAGAGAATCTGCTGCAGCAGCAGATAACTAGAATCTCATGGACCAACACAATAAATGAGTATTCCTATTTATGCCATCATCTGTTGTAAGTCTGACTTCTACATTTTGCCTCTACTCCTGGAGCATGTAATCTCCAAGCTCTTCATAGAAGACAAGATGGCAGATTTTAGTAAGAAAAGTCTTAGGAATGGCTCACAATTCTCTGCTCACATTCTTTCAGCCAGAACTCTATCATATGACTCCAACCTACTTTCACAGATGGGTGGGAAATGCAGAGTAGCTTATGACTATTTGAAGTGCACTGATACTCTCTGCCACACATCCTTCCAATCCAGTGCTCTTTCTGAAGCATGCGTATGCCACGGTCTCCTCAGGTTCATAGCTTGGTGACGTATCCTTACCCCCTGCAGTTGATCATGATATAATCAGTTTCTATAGCTTTTCCTCTTGCTTCAGATATCTTTTTCTTGGCAAATATGTACTCTTGCTTACCTCATCTTGACTCTGCTGTCTCCTTTAGCCACTAGTTCTTAAATGTCAATATTCTCTGAAGAACATCATTACTATTTTTAAAAATTAGTTTCAGGGGATTCCCAGGAATTTGGATTTTAAAATTGATAAATGGTGATTCGTTGACCACACTTTTAAAAAACTGATATGAGCCAAACTTCAGTATGTACTTTAGAAAAAAAGGGAATCAAGGGTCAAAAATCTCCAATAGCAAAGATGGACTGAAGTCTGGATTCAAACCCAGATTTATTTGTCTCAAAAAATGTGGTTCTTCGAGAAGGGCCCCTCGCGGGGCCCCGGCCCGGCCCGCCCAGCCTGAGCGGCACAGGCATCGATCATGCGCAATTATGGACTGCCTTCCAGGGTCCTGACCCCAGGACCTTGGAGGAGAACGAAAATGGCCCCCTCGTGAAGCCCTGGCCCGGCCCGCCTGGCCCGAGTGGCACCGGCGAGCAGGCTTGCAATCAGGGACAAACACTACACACACACACACACACACACACACACACACACACCCCGTCAGCAACCTGCTGTTTCGGAGATTTGGCTAAATTGATAGCAACCAAGGAACATCAACTAACTTTTGTTTTGTAGATTTGGCCAGGCCTCTGGTCAGCAACCCAAGCATCTCTTTACAGTGGGAAATGTAGCAAGTATGGGCGATCCTCTTCTGTCTTGTCTTTTATTATTAATTAAAAAAAAATTTTTTTTAAATGTGGTTCTTTAAATTGTTTCAAAAATAATACTATCACACAACATGAAATGAGAGTCTGAGAACAGTCATAGCCTTCCCGGTCACCTTAAGCTCAACATTCTTCCTTTTATGGTTTCCCAGACTACAGCAGTTTCCATCAGGTCCAAAATCACAGACTTCACTGATTCCTCAGTGACAAGATGGAAACAGCTATGTGTAGTAAAAAGAGGATCTCAGCAACTCCCGTGACTACCTGATTCTTACTCTTAAGATTTCAAATGCAATATTTAGGTCAAGGATCCCTTTTAATTTATTTACTTATGTATCTCTCTTCTCTAGTAGATTCTAGTTTGGTTCCTCAACTCCAGCAAATATTAAGTTTTAATAAGCTCTGTATTTGTAAGATTACTGCAATTGTAATAAATCTTATGAAGAAACTAAGACAGAAACAATGGGAAAGAACTACTGATGCAACTGTTTCCAAGACTTTTGCAGGGTTCTGACACACAGAGCTAGACTCATACCCTATGGCTTCATTGAGCACACTTGAGTGTGTTCACTGTGCCAAACTCTCCGCCAAATATCATACACACCCCAGTCTCAAATTGCTGCTTAGGTCCAGTGACTTCCTGCGTGGCCAAGATGATGCAACTCTTCCTCACTCCTTCCTTCCATGCCAGGGTACCTAGACCCTCACACATACATCTGAATCCAATTCCTCAGAAATCAGGGAGGATTTGTCCAGAAAAACTCAATTGTGACCATGATAGGCACTTGCCTCTGATTCAGGGAACCTGGGACTCTCCCTCTACAGCTTTACTTTCTAAGGCCTATTACCATAATTTCATCTCCTCCATATGTTAAAAAGACAGAGTCAGGCTAAAGAAGTTCTGCGATTCTTTCCAATTCCTAAATTCTATGCAGACCCATTGGATGTCATGCAAAGGCCACCTTATTAATTCAAACCTAGTGAAGAAATTCTCCTAAGTATAGAATCATTTACCATATACAGGAAGCTCTAAGCAGAACTCAAGCTGTTCAAATTTCCTTCTCCTTGGCCAAGCACGATTTCCTTGCAGAAGCCTTGGGTGGGACTTTTTTTAAGTTTCCAAAGGAGTATTAAAGTCTTTTTGGACATTTATCTGTACTTGTATGCCATATGGTTTGAATTTAGTAGGAAAAAGTCAAGAACAGACAGAATGAGTTGCTTTTGCCAAGCACTAAGTAATTTAGAAAGTTCCAAGAAAATGGATGGTTGAAAATGCCAAAAATAAAGAAAAAATATCTGGAAGACAGAATGGACATAACCAAAAATCCAAGGAGGTAAAAGAGAATGCATGCTCTAGAAGTCTGATACTTCAGATTTTCTGCAAACTAAACCATTCCAAAACTTAGTGGTTTAAATCAAAAGCTGTTCATTTGGCACACAATTTTGGGGGATAGTAATGTGAGTCAGGGTACCTGGATGTGTTTTCCTGGTTTTAGTTAAACTCTTTATCTTCCCCAGACATTGTGCTACCATAGATCATCTTGGTTTTGTAAGACCCTTTAGGGACCACAGGTCAGGACTGTTTATATGCTGTTACCAAGGATCCTAAGAGTGCAAACACCAATAGAAAATGTTTCTCCTGTCTTATGGTTGCTACTGTCCTATTACCCAAACCAATCAAATGGCCACTCCAGCTTCAAGTGGTAGGGAAATTCCTGCCTCTTCATGGCAGGAGACTTGAAAAAATCTACATAAATATGAAGGGAAAGGGAAAGGAAGAATTTGGTCAGTTTTACAGTTTACCACATACACACAGGTGGGGATTGGTTTAAATTTGCAGAAATTTTGCTTGAAAAGTGAATTTTATAAAAGGAGAAACATTGGAAAAAATGAAAGTTGAAGAAAACAGAACCTTTTTTCAAGTATTTAAATAGATACAAGACAAGAAGGATGACATACATTCTGAATTTGTTCAACATATTCAATCATATAGAGGTGCTATGGTTGGTGGGCACAATCACATGAAGCAATGCGAAGAACAGCTGAACCACCAAAGCTGCCTAATAAGCAAGGGGAAAAGTTGCAAACTTTTATTGAACTCTACCATGAATCTGATAATAAGACATTTTTCCACGTAATGTTTTCAATAATGCCCTACCTGCCCTATTTTAGATATCAATCTCAACGGAATTAAGTAGTTGTGATCAACTTCACAGTTAATAAATGGTGGACTTAGAATTTGAACCCAAATCTCTGATACCAAATCCATGCCCTTTTGACAAAATCACACTGTGTGCTTAGGATCTTTCAGTACCAAAGGAATAGAAGCACACTCATGAGTGTGAAAATAAACATTTGTTATTAAGATAGAAGAGAAAGTGGATCCTCACATTCTCTCACCCATCTCCCCCACCTCTGTTCTCCCCCATCTGGTTCCTTTCACTCTTCACCACCAGAAATCAGAACATCAGTCTGCACTGACACTCTTATCTTAAATTTCATTCAAATTCATTTACACGGTAGGCATTTCCCTGAGATGTTTGCATGTTAAAGACTCTTTATTATGAAATTTCAAAATGGCATGATGAGAGATATTTTCCTAGCTCTTTGTAGATCACCCTGAACCTTATTGAAACTCAGTAAAGTCAACACAGTTATTACCATTTTATAAGTAGAACAACAACCAGTGTCCAGGATTCAAACCCACACCTACCTAAAGGACAAAAACCAGTTCTTTCCACAGTATACAACACATCCTTTCAAAAGACTGAGTGTTGGGAACCTCTTAGGCAGTGTGAAAGCAGTCAGCAGAGGTAACTTCTTATTGAACGGATTTTCCTTGAATTCTACTACATCTACTAGAGCTGATGCATAAGAAATTCTGATCATTCACAAATGAACAAGATTCGATCATCTTTGCCATTAACTTTAAAAAGTGTTAGCAGATTTTTTAAAACTTTATTACAAAAAATTCAAACACATAGAAAGATAAAGCAAACAGTAAAATGAATCCTCAGAGGCCCCTCATCTCACCCCAATCATTTTCAGTATATGGTCAATTTTCTTTCTTAGTGGATTTTTAAGAAAAGGATCCCAAACCTACGATTGACAATGAGCTGCTCTGCTTTCTCCAAAGTAGTAGATAAGGAGTGTAAGAGCCATCATGCATGAACCCCTCATTTTTAGAGTAGAAGATAAGGATCAGACATAGGATTAGGTTTGCTCGAGGCTATACATTGAGATGGTGGAAAAAGAAGGCTTAGGACCAGAGACCCTGGCTCCACAAAACAACAGCCTATAAAGTACCTGAGTGTTTGTTTGGTGCTGACCCTCTTAGCAGGCACTGTCACCTCCAGAGATGAAAGAGGTCAACCTCAATTGGGTTTGGACTTCATCCAGCAAAGTCAATGGGCTTTATCCACTATTCCCTCCTCTGACCTTACTCTTTCAAGGGTAATTAACCAGGCAAATGTGTTCCCTCTGATGACACTTGCTGCCCAAATCACCACATACCATTCCCCAATGGCTAGCGACCAAATCACTCCTGCGACGTCCCACCTAGCCCTCCAAAGTCACATCCTCCATCAACCAAACTTTCCTTTCTTGACTATGAGGTAACTCACAGAACAGCAACTTTCTGAAGAGGCCGCACACTCCTCCTGGCAGTTCCACTGGTGCGTTTCCTGAAGAGGGATGGCTTTCTCCCAGGATGGATGCAAGATAACTAGAGACTTGTGTAACGCTTAGACATGGTACAAAATGATCTTTCTAAAATTGGGAACCCCCGAAGATAATACCAAATGCTTTTCTGTTAAAATCCTAAGGTTCATAGGATAAACACCTTCTAGTCAAGAAATCCATTTTTACAGCAACTTCCAAATCTTGAGGTTTTCGATTTTGAACTACATGGCAGGTGCTGTGCCAAGAGTTATGAAATACAGACATTAATCCTTTAATCCTCACCGTAGCCCAGTGAGATAGGTGTCATTGTCAGCCTCTTTGTGAAGAAACTGAGGCATAAGAAATTAAATTACTTCTCAAAAGCCACAGAGCCATTAAGTAGCAAGGAGTATTAATCATAATGATAGGGCTTAAAATGCAGCATAAACCTTACAAAGGGATGATCACATGTGTAGGATTATTAAAGTCAAAAATAGGAGAGTTGAGCAGGGAAGAGGATGAGCCTATATGCATTTGAATCCCTTGTTCTCTGGTTTAGAAGGAAAATTCCAAAGGAATTTAGAAGAGAAAATAGCAATAAAGGATATCGAAAAGAACTTCAGCACAGAATAGAATATAATGGCATTTACAAAATCTTTTCTCAGCCCTAGTCACCTAAACTTGACAGTAGCTTTTAACAGGGGGCTATCATAAGCCCACTTTGCAGATGCAAAAAAATAAGAATTTTAGGAATCAAGGGACTTTCCAAATATGAAACTAGGCATCAGTTCTGACTCCAAATCCTGAGCTTCTTCCAGTCCATCCCAGAAGAGCTGATTTGGAATCTGAGGTTATGTCTTGCTTCTAACGGGGTCCCTCAGCCCTGGCCCCATAGAAGCCCACAGTGGGCTTATCATAAGTCCTGCTGTGCCCAAGACACTCCTCACTTATGCCTGCTGTCCTAGCATAACTAGTCATAATGTCCGCTTTCACTTTCAGAAGTTTAGATGAAAATTTACGAAGCTCTCTTAACTCTAAGCAATGCTTTCCCAGTACCTGTGTCTGCCAAGCAGACAGTGTGTACTGCTTCCTTCCTGCCTCCCAGAAACATTGTTAAAAAGCTCTGAGTAGGGGGTAAGACCTCTGAACAAGACTAAATTTAGAACAACAAGTGTAAAGAAAGTTCCTACTTTACTCCACTCATTCTCACCTCCACCCCAACTGACAGTGGTAGAAGTAATTTTCTCTGTAGGGAGCAGGTTCAGAAAGAAAGAAAACAAGAAGAGAAAAAGCAGAACAGGCCATTTGCCCTGCCCTGGCTGTATATCTGAATTTATTAAACATTTGGGAGTTAAGATCCTTGCCACAAATCTCCTAGCCCTCTTTCTATTACTAAGGTGACCCAGATTTCTCTAACTTTCGTGGCATTTTACAAGTTATTTCCAGCACCATTCTGAAAACCAATGGCAACTTTTCTGAAATGTGTTTCCTGGCTTCATGCCTTTCTCATGTAGGCAGCGTGAAGGAGATCAGAGAAAGTAAACCAGGATGACTCTGAAGCCCCAGGGCAGCCGTTGTAAGAGACAAACTCATTTCTGGAGGCTAGCCTGGCATAATTCAGTGCAATGGGATGATAAGAGCAAATGCTGGAGGTCCAGCAGGCCTAGCCCAAGCTAGCTATGTGCTCCAACAGGATTTACTCCATTCAATGAAAGATGAAAATCCCCCTTGTTTAACTGGGAGTGATGGCACACACCTGTAATCACAGATAGGGAGGCTGAGGCAGAAGGATCACAGTGAGGTTGAGGCCACTCTGTACTACATAGTGAGTTCATGGCCAGTCTCAACTACATAGAAAGACCGTGTCTCAAAAATTTTAAAAAACAACAACAACAAAAAATCCTGCTAAGATTAGAGACTAGGCTTTGGAAGAGTTTATGATGTATTCTAGTTTTTATGTCATCAGAAGCTAAGATAGTCAATGCATTAAATTCAATAGCTTCTTGAGGCATGAGCCGAAATTAATAAGAACATCTTCCTGTATGCTATATTACCTGAATGGGCACTACAGAGTCAGTGCTTTCTGAATTAGACAGCTTCTTACATGTTTCCAAGAGGGACAGAATAGTAAATCAGTACTTTTCCCCTTTCTTTCTTTGAGATCTCCAGGGCACCAAAGTTTAGTTATGGTACAAAGCTTTGATGGAAGGTGTATTGATACCCCAAGAGGTGGCTATGGAGACTCCAATAATTATTTTAACATCTTTGTCTCAGTCTTCCTGTCTGTAAAACAGAGACAGCATCTATTATACAGGTCTCATAAACATTGGGTAATAAAATTTTCTCAAAGACTGGAGCAAGGCAAACACAGGTGCTGCATGAAATACTTAGAATCACCCAGTGATCCCCTGCTCTTTCTCTGTCCCTTGCCATCTTCTGCCCTGAATGTTCATGGCAACCTGAGACTCTCTTAGCTTCAGCTTCTAACTAGCCATCTGCTGCAGGTAGATCTACTGACTGAATTGCTTGTGAACAAGCAACAAACGTTCATTTGTGTTAAGCCACATGTGATTCAGGAGTTCATTTCTTTAGTGTGTGCCAGTTAGCTGTTTCTGTAAAACAAACTACCCCTAGACTTAGTGGCTCCTATGAATTAAATATTTGTGCACCTTCAAATTTCATGTGCTGAAATACTAGTCCCTAATACGACGATATAGAGAGGTGAGGCTATTAGGAGATACTTAGGTTAAAAGAGTGAAATCCTCGTGCTGGAATTAGAGTTCTTACAGGAAGAGGTGTGAGGGAGCTTGCTTTCTGTCTCTGCTCTCTACCACGTGAGCAGGCAGAAAAAAAGGAAGCAAGCAAGGAACACAGCCCTCACCAGACCCAACCAAGCTTGAACTCTGATCTTTCCAGCCTCTAGAACAAAAAACAAAAGAAAGAAACAAAAAACTGATGTTGAAACTACACGGTCTATGGTGTCTTGTTAAGGAAGCCCAAAATGACTAGGACTATGGTGTAAACCACCAGTCACTTACTACATCTCACAAATCAGTGCATCTCGTAAGCAGATTTGCTTAGCTTGTCTTGGCTGTGTTTATTTGGCCTCAGCTGGGCTCACTCAGTCATCTGAAGCTAGTTTCTAGGCACCGTGGACTGGTGGTCTAGGGTGGCTTAGGCTGAGACTGCATTTCACTCCATGGGTTGCTGGTGGTCCACCAAGTTAACCCAGGCTGATTCTCGTGGTAGTGTCAGGAATTTAAAGGACACAATGGAAGTATGCATGGCCTATCAATGCCTTGTCTTGGATTCAACCAGGATCACTTCTGCCAAATTCTATTGACTGAAGCAAATGACATACGCAGTCTGTCTCTTGGCTGTGTGAACAGCCAGATTACATCATGAGAGGTTGAAAATTGGGGCCATTTGTACAAGCAACCTACTCCTTAGCAGATAGTGCCACTTTTACTAGGACTGTCACACATAGCTAGTGGTGAGACAGCCTGCATTCAATTCCAGACCTGACTAACATCAAATTTAGAGCACTTTTTTTAGATACCATTTTGCCATCGTAAGGAAAACAAAAACAAATTTGATAAAATCAACAACATCTCCAGGCAAACTTCTTTAAGCTTGCATGTAGATAGAACTTTTCCCTCTTTCCTCATTATTTTAACCATCTTCAAGGCTTTGGAGGAGGTGGAAACAGCTTTATTTTGCTGTGTTCCAGGTTTAGTTCTTCAGACTGGGAGTCACCTCCCTAATTAGTTCTAATTGGAATGGTGGTTCATGCTAGGTCACAACAAACTCAAAAGTTGAGTAATTTAGAAAGGATTCACAAGTCAGTTGTAACAAAGCCAGTTGTATGGCTACATGGGAGGCATCTGAGTTGTCAGGTAGCTAAATGACATCCAGATGTGACTGATCTTAACAGGTAGGAGGAAACCTGGACATTCGATAAACCTCAGTCCTCTCAGCACAAAGGACTGTAACTTCCTTCACTTCTGGGTATTGATGGCCCAGGTTAGTTTTAAAATAAGCAAGTTTCTCTACTTCTTAACAGACAGACCTCTGCTGAAGCTTTAAGCACACCTTGACACTCCAACTTTTTCCTTTCACGAAACTCACCTCTGGAGAACATCTGGCTTAGTCATGTGGTCAACAGAATGTGGCTGAAATGATGTTGGCTGATTCCAACATCACTTTCACGTGAGCTTTGCAGCTGTGCAGACAGAAAAACTGGAGTTGCAAGAAGAAAGCTATATATCCAAAGCTATACAGCAAGTGATGAGCAGAGCCAAGACTAGACGCTGGGTGGAAGCACTGTGGCATGGCAGAGAAGCCGCAGTTTCTAGCCAGATTTAAGATCCAGTTAGAGCTCTCCCTGTTCTATGACCTGAGGCAAGTACCCAACCTCTTCATTCCTTTGTTTGTTCAGCCTTTAAAAAAGCATAGTACACCTTTCTTATAGGGCCATTGTAGTATGCAAGTGAGATAGCATTTAGAAAGCACCTATCAGATGTCCTGTTACATAGTAGGTACTTAACAGAAGATAACTATCATACCAGTCACACAACCAGCATGGGCACAGAGATAGTGATGGGAAGGAAGTGAGGTTTATTTTCAAAAGCAACAATAGACAGGAATGGCTTTTCCTCAAGTTCATGCATTCCTCTGATAAAAAGCGAGTTCCACAGAAAGCAGGAATTTGGTCTGGACTTGGAGAATGAGGACCATTATTTGAATGAATGAATGGATTACTTTTAAGTCACTGGAATAATGGATTATGCAAATACAGTTCATTTCTTTTATGGGGAGATTCAAACCTCAAAAGATGCAAATCAGTAAAGCTCTCTCACTCCTTCATCAAGTTAGTACATCCAGGAGATAGTGAGCACCTCAGGCCAGAGCGTCCCAGACTAGAAACCCAGTTTGTCATCCCTGGGCACATAACCCATAATGAGTTATTTTTCCCCCTTAAGTCTCCATCGCCGTCTATGTCACAAGAGCGATAAAAAGTGCCTCTCTCAAAGGGAGCTCTTAACAAAGGAGAACAAGGAAACTTGTTTAGCTTAGTGCCAGAATTGGATGGGCGTACCATCAGCATACAATAATCAATATAGTCCCACACGCTGATCTCCTTCCTGGTGGAGGTGAAACTGGCCTCACTGTGAAGCAGCTCTAGTGAGTCCATCTAAAACGACAAAACACAAACAGACTCATAAGTCCTCCTAAGGGCTACTGCCCTGGGTCCATACCTGTTCTCAACCACAGAAACCTCACCTGTTAGAAATAGGCCATTAGTCACAAAGTATTTGTAAGCCAGATGGATGAACAGAAATAAACTTAGAGTTAATAGGCATCAGTTGTTTTCTTGGCACATTATGTACCCTCTGGAATTAAGATAAGAGGAACCATGCCATGAAGCATCTTCATTAGTATAGGCTAACAGGAGTCAAAGGACCCAAGTCACAGCTTCAGTGACCTCTTGGGTTCCCTAGGTCTTCATATTTATGCCCTTTCTTTCAACCTTATCTTACTCTCTTTTCTGTGTTTTTTCTTTCAGTTTTGTTATAAAGGTTCTGATAGAATAGCTCAGCTACTTTGTAAAGTGAAGATCCATATTAATCAGTAATTCCATTTCCAATAATTCCATTTATCCTTTCAACAATCCTGAGAGGAAGGCACCCTTGGCTCCATTTTACATGTATAGTAAAGAGTCTCAAGGAGATAGAGCACTGACAAGACCAAGGTCTCACAGATGCTATCAGTGGCAGAGTGAACTCAAAATCTGCATCAGTCTGACCATAGGGTCCTCTCACTTATACCACTGGGTCCTCTACTCACCTTGGCTCTGTCAGACTCATCCTCTCTCACAGGAAACCATTTAAGATGCCCTCTTTGGAGTAGATTATTAAGAAAAGAGTTATGAAGTCTAAGGTTATGAGCATATTTACAGCTGACTGTAAAAGTGGGCCATCCCATGGGCTTCAGGGCCACCAAGGCTGTGGTAACAGGGACAGACTGGCCAGGGCCCTCTGCTCAGGTGTTCACCCTCTTCCTAGTGCCACAAACTCAAGTGGTACTGCCACTGCCACCATAAGCCTTGCTTTCCAGAGAACCAGGTGATACAACCCAGCAGGATGGGAAACTTAACTCCTATTGACTGACCTGTGGTCACTGGTCATTGAGAGAAAGGAAACAAGAACAAACAAGCATGAAATTCCTTTCCATCCTTCCCTTAAAGCACTGTTTCCATGTGGACCTTCACAGATGTCCTACATGGCTCAGGAAATAGCTGGGTTCCTAGTGAAGCTGGAGCAGCTCGGAATCATACCTTATATTGGCTTTTTTCCCCTCCCTTCCCTCAGTTCCCTGTTCACACCCTGTCTTATTTCTCTGAGATCTTATTCAACATTAAAGCCTCAGCACTTGTGTGTCTCCTTGGGCTCCTAAGAAATCCGTGCTTAGACACAATTAGATTCTAGCAAACAAAACAAAACAAAGCAAAAAATCAAAATCTTGACTGAGCAGGGCAGAGCAAGCCAGGATAATGACAGCATGAGCCCACAAGGGCAAGGATTGCAGTCTGCTTCATTCTCGGATCTGACCCAAGCCTCTAGAACAGCATCTGAAGACAGTAGCACCCAGAGACTGTTTGCAGAATGGATAGAGCATTATGAGGCCTTTGGAGTGGAAAAGTGCTTCCATCCTCACGTGACTCGTAGAGCACTCTGTGAGGGGCGGTAAGAGCTTAGTACCCTGCTTATGTGTGGGGAACCTGAGCCTTGGAAGGCTGTCCAAGGCGTTCCACTGGGTAGTAGGTAACCTTAGCTTGCTAACTTAGCAAATGTCTTTGGAGATCTCTTTAAGATACTTTTGTTCTTCTGTATATGAGGGTCAAGAACAAACGAGTTGGGGGGAAGTTAGCCCAATAAAAGAGTTACTGAAAATGAAGCAATTATTTGAGTCAGACATTGACAAAATGTCAGAAATCCTTTTAGATAAAGCACTGAAGGAGGAGACAATGATGTCACCCATCATCTATGGCCGGGTCTCTCTGCCCAAAGATGTCCTCCAGGGTTAAGGATACAGAGCCACGTATGAGTCCACTAACGCAAGGAGGGAAACCTGAGAGTGAAGAAGGGGAGATGGTGACATTTACTGAGTTTACTAAGCCATTCACACACATTATCTCATTTCATATAGCCATCAGAGAAATACATTCATGAGTTAGCTTTTGCTGCACAACAAACCATCCCAAAACTTAATGGCTTAAAATGGCACATTCATTTAGCTCAAATTTCTATACAGATTGGCAGTTTAGGCTGAACCTGGCTGACAGGCTCTTTTAGTATTACTGGACTCATTCACAGGGGGACTCAAAGTCAGCTGGAAACAGCTGGTCTATGATAGCTTCTGTTGGGAAAACTCGCCACTGCACTTCACGGGCTCTTGTCTTCCAGCTGTGTGGCACAGGCTTGTTCCTACAGAGGACCTGGTGTGGAAGACAGCTAGCAAAAGCTTGCAAGGCTTCTTGAGTTGCAGGCTCCCATCTGAAAGACTGCCTCTTCCACCACATTCTGTTAACAAAGCCAAGCCAAAAGCCTGCTCCTACACAAGTAGTGAAGAGACAGACTGATAATTTGAAGGAAAAGATTGCAATGACACATTTGAAAGCATGGAATATGGAAACAACGGTGTCTACCTTGCATTCTACCATAGTGCTGCAACCCAAGTGTTAACGGTAGGGCATTAGAACCTAAGAAAACCTGAGTCCACACAGCCCAAATGCAGAAGAGCTGAAGCAGAAATCCAGGACTCTTCTCCCTAACTACAGAGATGTTAATATGGCAAAACATCCAACTCAGGCCTAAGGAGGAGCCCAAGAACTAACAAGATGGACTCCTGCCCCAGAGACACTGAGTTAAATAGAGGAGGAAAGTCAAGAAGAAAATTAGGATCCAATGTATTAATGACCAGGAGAGAGCCACCAAAACTCACCGGGGAGAGGGAGACAGAAGATGTTCCGGAATAAACTCAGATTTATAACAGGAAATACCACATCCTCATGGAAAGCTGTTTTGTGGCCAGATGTCCATGCCCACCCCGAAGGATGGCTTATAAGTACGAACACTAAAACAAGGGAGTGAAAGATGTCACATCTTCAAGGTCACTACGTGTTCATCGGGGAGCATGGCAGGAACTAGATGGAGGGTCTGAGATGCCATTGTTATTGTTGTTATGCCTGTTGCTTCAGGCTTGGTTTTTACTTGGAATTTTGTTTGAGACCATTAAAATAAAAGCCATTTGAAAAGTGAGAAGTGATTTCTGCCTTCGAGGTTGGAAAGTTGTCCATCTTTGGGGCAATCTGTCCCCTTGTTCTGGAAGGATCTTCATAGATTTCCTAGCTTAGGTAGCTACCTCCCCATCATCAGCCCTGAGCTCTCTGAATGTCCAGGACTCAGTGAGACTGGAAAGAGGTGCATGTCCTGAGCAGGAGTCAGATGGAGGTCAGGGTAGACCAGAGCTGGATGGAGAGATTGCAGCTTCACAAAGAATCTTGAGTCAGGGTGGTGGCCTCTGGACTCTAAGGGCAGTCACCTGCCAGGCAGTGGGAACATGCATGCCACACTTGGAGGGGTCACCAGGAAGAGAGCTGTGTGCTCATTAACCAGGACCACGATGAGAATTCTAATGATTGGTAGAAGACAAGCACTGTGCCCTACAGAGAGGAACGTTCTGGGGATCCTTGGCTTTGACCCCAGCCTCATGAAGAAAGATGAGGCACTTCTGTGATAACTTGATTAATAAAGAATGCTATAGTGTTTTGAGTCATAGACTGGTGAGACCTGGGGCAAATTCAATGCATGTGGCTCTAGCAGATCACAGAAAACATAATCCATGCTTCATAGAAGTTTGTTTCATCAACTAATAGGTGTAAATACTACATGAAAACATAAGATGTCATCTAGATGAGAATAACCTCTTTCCTTAAAGGGAGACAACTCCAGGCATTCAACTAGCCTAGCTATAATCTGGTTGTTTTAGCTTCTCCCAGCTCTTCCTTGGCAGGCTGTCCCTTCCTGGTGGCAAGACAGCCAAGAGCAGCATCCACTTACTCTTCCAATATTCCAGCAACAGCCTGATGCTGCTCCTTAGCTCTGATTGGCCACAGGTCATTTCCTAAACCAGTCACTACAACTATGAGACCCAAAACAAACATAAGCTATAGGTACATTTAGCTCCACAAACAACAGCAAGAATAAGAATAAAAAGCAGTAGAGATCTAAGTAAAAATCAAAGGCTCTTGCAGAAAGAAGTGTTACAGATACTCAGGAGGCAAAGCACAAGCACCCAGTATCCTAAACAGAGGAATCCTGGGTATTTAGCCTCATTCAGCCTATCTCCTTTTGGACACAAAGATGATGGTGATGATCATGATCATGATGACAACGACAATGACGATAGTGATGGTGATGCTAGAAACCTGGCAGAGATTTTGTGCAATTTGAAAGAGATAACACAAAAAGCCTAGCACAGTCTCACAGGAAGTAGGAATCAAGAGTTGCAAGAAATCATTTCTTTTTATTATATAAAAATGCAATCCCCTTTCTTTATAGGAGCTTGTCAGTGATATCTTTATTAGGACACAAATATGCCTTCGGAATAAAGCAAGTGTAGCCTCCCCTGCCACACTCAGTGCGTCCTTGGTGAGCAATGCTCTAGCATGCACCATGAACAAGGGCAGATGGCAGAGGCCTGGGGAATTTCCACAGGCCTTGAAGAGTGGTCCAAGTTATAAAAAGAATGTTCATGTTTAAAAATTAAATGTTTGGTTTAAATATTTAAATGTTCCATTTTTCCCCTGCCTGGTTGTTAATTCAGTATTAAAACAGAAGAAGACTTGATTTACAACCCCTGACATTGGCCTCCAAGGCATTCTGAGCAGGAGTTCTGAATTCTTTCTTCAGAGTAATAATCATTTTATTAGCTCACCATTTGCGGAGCACCAACTATTTTGGTCATCAGGATAAATGCTTTGCACAGCTCACCTCATATCTTCTTAATTTTGGCTCCGTAAAATTACTATCCCCCATTTTGCAGGTAAGGAGACTAAGGCTCAGAGAGGTTAAGTTAGTTTGTCTAAAACGATCCACCCAGCTAACATATGAGAAAGAAGAGAAATGAGCTAACAGCCCAGGTCCATCTGATTCGATCATTTATATCATTGCATCAGTGTTGCCCAGATAGGCCAAGAAATCAGACTTCCAACCTATAAGAATGTGGGGTCACACGACCACTGGACTAGCCCTTTGGCCTCTCTGCCACGTGCTCTGGGAAATTTATAGAAATCTGATTAAGGCCCAACAATGTGCTTGCAAAAGATGAAAGATTGCAAGATTAAAATGAGTCCTTGTCATAAATTTAATACAGCGACAACAGGCATTTTGAAGTAGCACTTGAAGACACATCATCAGCAAAGTAATGAGATATTTATTGTTTTCAAGATTTACTGGCACTCTAATAAATGCCAGAATTGACATCCATCAGTGGGGGTGGAAGACCCTGCCAGAGTGAGAAGCCTGAACATTCCTCTTGGTGCTGAGGAGGAAACAGCACAGCTGACAGCTCACGAGAGTGCCATTTCTGGTCAATCCATGGGTCCTGGTGGGGGACACATTTCTGCCATCTTGAGAGTTTTCAATGTGTGACCAGAAGAGAACTGAGAACTCTTTTCAGCCAGCCATCTATTGCATAGAGGAAAAATTAGAACCAGAGAGAGAAAGTAAATTGACAAAAGTTACACTGCTAGTTGGTGGTGAAGAGTGAGTGCCAGTCCTGAGACCCAGGCTTCTCAGGTAGCAGTCAGCCCTCACCTTCTGGAATATGCATCTCCTGATGCAGATGCTTTCAACACCTTATTAAAGTTTGACTGCTTAACATCTCCGAGGGTGTTTATGGCTTGGTCCCGGGGATGGTACTATTAGGATGGTACCATGGAACATTTTGGAAGTGGGCCGAGTGGGAGGACCTAAGATTACTGATGGTGAGCTCTTGAAGAAGACTGTGGGAGCCCAGTTGTTTCCTCTGCCTCTCATTTCTTATGGACCATAAGGTGAGAAATTTTTCTTTTTTTCTTTACTTCTTCTTTTTTTGGGGGGGCGGGGCACCAGGGATTGAACTCACAACCATGCGCCTGTCAGACAGGCACTTAAGTCACTGAGCCAAACTCCCGGCCCTGGATTTTTGAGGCAGGGTCGCACTATGTAGCTCAGGCCTGCCTTGCGCTAGCGTTGTAGCCCAAGCCGGTCTCGAACTCACAACGCTCCTCCTACCTCAGCCTCCCAAGGTTAGCAATTTTTCTAACACACACCCCCTGCATTGCTATCTGGCACTCTCCTCAGAGGCCCAAAAGCAGTGAACACGCCAATCATGAGAGGAACCTCTGGAACCTCTAAAACCGGGAGTCAAAATAAACCTTTCCTTTTCATGAGTTAATCATCTCAGGTATTTTGTGACGATGATAGGAAGCAGTTCAACACCTGCCTCCTATGTTTGGTTGAATTTTCCGGTATGTGAGTTTCTCTAAGTCATTCAAAGACAGAAAAAAATACGGCTTTTTTTTTTTTTCCTGTTAAATTCAGATTCAGAAGAGACTGCAAATACATGCTATAACACAGGCCGGAAGACAGGGGGTGAGAGTGAGGCCTCTACACAGGATGAGACAGTGGCAGACACAGCTAGTCACGTGGTACTGCCGTGCAGCCGTGGCAGCCTCAGGGTCTCAGTAGTTTCAAATATTATCACATTATATTCAAATATTAGCATTAAAAATATTCAAACCTTAAATGGCTTACATAAATTGCCCAAAAGCGCAACCAAAGGTGCAACTAAATGATGCAACTAAACAGAAGCAGACCCGGGCCAAAAGTCAGGCTCCCTAAATATGCTCAGCTTCCTGCAAGGCCTGAGTGAGCTGAGTGACTGGTGTAGGTCACAGATCTCTGTAGAAGCTTTCTCTGAAAGAGTGATGAGATCTTGGAGACTTCTGGTCTCAACTAAACCCATAAGACCTCACATATTTCATATTTTCTGAGTAATCATTTTCTTCAACTGTTAACTGAATAAATGGGAAATTACTGGATCAGGAGTTGTTCTTGCCTCAGCAGGCTGCTGGCTATATATCCAGAAGCCCTTGCCCAAACTCTTTCTTGCTGTTAGTCCCACATTTAGTCAAGGATGATCATGTGCCAGGCCCAGCTGACACCTAACGATGAATCTGGGGACCCTTGTCAATACTCACTGTCTTGGTTACTTTTCCCTGGTTGTTGAGACAAAACACCTGACACCCAAAATTAGGGAAGGAAAGGTTTATTTAGCTTACAGTTTTTGGAGGTTTCAGTCCATAATTAGCTGGCTCCAAGGCAGGGTGGCATGGCACAGGAACAACACTTCAAGGCAGCAGCTGAACAAAAGCAACCAGAGCGAAAGTGGGGAGAGCAAGCCTCTTCTCCTCCCTTATATTGTACACAGGATCCCACCCCCCAGGGTGGGTATAGCATTCACAAAATTCCTTGCCTTCCTGTGCACAGGATGAGGATATTTACAAAGAACTCTAGCTCCTGCTGAGTCTCTCAGTTAAACTTCTGACCCTCTCAAATTGACACAATGAACAGGTAACTGCTTATGCTCTACAACCCAGGATATAGAACTGTTGAGTTAGTTAATTAAGCTTCTAGACTTCTCAAGTTGACACAATGTATAAACCATAACACTCATTTTCCAAAAATCCTTGCAGGTAGGAGTGGCAATGGATCCCATTTCTGACAAAGGAATCATCAAGCAAAATCTGAGGAGGAGTTACAGGGAAAGCCTTTGATGTCCAGTAGAGCTTGGTGGTTCTGCTCCTCTTCTCTTCCCTGAACATACTTAGCCAAGGTCCCTGAGCAGCTACAGGTATCACCAGAAAACCAGCAACTATCAGCACTGAGAGGAAGCTCAACGGGGAGACAGACAGGAGACGCAGCGTCTTTCATAACATGGTGGAGCTTCCTAAGCAATACTGGAATCCCACCCCACTCCCACCAGCACCCCTCCAGACTTCTTGCTAAATAAACAGGAAATGTCCTTTTAATTGAAGGAACCTGCTAGTTAAAGATTGGCTCGGGGATGAAAGTATATCTATTAAAGACATCACAATGATTAACTCCTGCTGATCAGAATCTGTTATCTACAGCAACACAATATGATCAAAAAATAGGGCTAATGTTTAAATTTTTAAAACCTACTACACTAAAAGACATATTGCCATTAATTTCCCCTTAAAATACTCCCTCTTGCTTCAAACAGACCTTTCCCATAGTTTTTGCCACTTTCTGAAGCAGTGCTGAAGTTAGCTATCATAAGTATCTTTAGTTGTGCTCTTGTGGCTGCCTGGATGTCAAGAAATGATTCAAAATACTTCCTTTCTTGGTCATTTTTACTTTGGGGAAGATCTAGAAGTGGCACGGTGGCAGATTTGGTGAAATCAGGTGGATGAGGACGTGCTGTGGAGTTTTGACAAGGCTGCCTTTCTGTTGGTGGCTTGCAAGCAGCACTCATTCTATTTTTTATCTCACCTCATAAAGACATGAAAGAGAGCTTCCAGAGCCACTGCAGAAAGTGACAAGAATGAGGGGGCAAAATGTGCTCAAAGCTAGGAGTATTTTAAGGGAGATTAATGGAAATTTGTCTTTTGCTGTAATAAAATTTTTATTTAAACATTTACCATATGTCTTGATCACCCCTTGTACATGTGCCTTTGAGGAACAAGAAGTGGTCAGATGAATTGCTTTGTCATAAATGTACCTCATTTGGTAGGCAGAAATAGTGCCTAATATGGATCCTCTGAGGGAAGGAGAGGAATATGACAAAGGAACCTTTGGGGAATAAAAGCTGCACCCGACACTGTCTGTTCATCAGTCTTGGACCCCTTCTCTATCCAGGACACTGTGCCAGCCAAGGGATCCAGCACCAATAAGACAGGCAGGGCTCGCCTCCCTGGGCAGGCAGAAGAGTGTGGTGGCTCTTCAAGCAGGGATGCTGCATGGGATGGTGGTTGTGAGAAAGCAAACTTTAAAGGCAGAAAAACTGAAAGCCTCTGTGAATAAAGGACTTTTCAGTTGCCACCTAGAAAGTGAAAAGGAACGTGGAATAGAGAAGGGAACAGGAAGTCCTGGAATAGGGAGAGGGAAGAATTGCATTTGTGTCAATCGGGATAGTCTAGGTTATACTGCAGTAACAGTCTCTGATGGTTTAAGCCAAAGCAAGTTTATTTGTTATCCACACTTTCACTCGTCACAGGTTTGTGCCACAAGGAGCCCTGTACATTGTCACTCCTCCAGACCCCAGGCTGATGGAGGTGCTGTCCAGACCCAGACATCCACAATCACAGAGACCAGAGAGGAAAACATGGCAAGCCATGCCTGACGCCTTAACGTTTTTGCCCACATGGGTCAGGGGTCACTTTTGCAAACATTTAATTAGTCAAAGCAAACCACCTGTTCTCACGTGTGTTTTCCCAGCAAGAATGGGGCATAAAATGTTGTTGCTCAAGGCTGGAATCCATGAGTTCATCATACAGGTCCAGAGGTTTAAAGAGGCTTTATGATTTGCTCAAGGTTATCCGGCTCAAAGGTGACAGGACAGAGATTCGAAGACAGGATTAGAAACTGTAAGTTTAGGACACTTTTCACTATGCCAAAGATGATTTGAAGTGCCAATCTGGCTTAGAAATGCTACAGAAAACACTCAAGGAGACCTCCACATTTCCTGTGGCTGGGTTCTTGTGTACTGGTCACCTGACACAATCTGAAGCCAAAGGATCCATTCAGAAAACTTCTCTTTGAGCCCATTTGGCCAGCAAACTAGAGGGTCTGGGCATCCCAGAGTTGCTCTGACTGTTCTAGACATACAGTCTTTCTTAAATTCACTGTTCCAACACTGAACAACAT